>OX638135.1:44879300-45061800 GCA_951804985.1 Dryomyza anilis
TTTATATTTATATTTATATTTATATTTATATTTATATTTATATTTATATTTATATTTATATTTATATTTATATTTATATTTATATTTATATTTATATTTATATTTATATTTATATTTATATTTATATTTATATTTTATATTTATATTTATATTTATATTTATATTATATTATATTTATATTTATATTTATATTTATATTTATATTTATATTATATTTATATTTATATTTATATTTTATTATTTATATTTATATTTATATTTATATTATATTTATATTTATATTTATATTTATATTTATATTTATATTTATATTTATATTTATATTTATATTTATATTTTATATTTATATTTATATTTATATTTATATTTATATTTATATTTATATTTATATTTATATTTATATTTATATTTATATTTATATTTATTATATTTATATTTTATATTTATATTTATATTTATATTTATATATTTATATTTATATTTATATTATATTTATATTTATATTTATATTTATATTTATATTTATATTTATATTTTATATTTATATTTATATTTATATTTTATTATATTTATATTTATATTTATATTTATATTTATATTTATATTTATATTTATATTATATTATATTTATATTTATATTTATATTTATATTATTATATTTATATTTATATTTATATTTATATTTATATTTTATATTTATATTTATATTTATATTTATATTTATATTTATATTTATATTTATATTTATATTTATATTTATATTTATATTTATTAATTTATATTTATATTTTATATTTATATTTATATTTATATTTATATTTATATTTATATTTATATTTATATTTATATTTATATTTATATTTATATTTATATTTATATTTATATTTTATATTTATATTTATATTTATATTTATATTTATATTTATATTTATATTTATATTTATATTTATATTTATATTTATATTTTATATTTATATTTATATTATTTTATATTTTATATTTATATTTATATTTATATTTATATTTATATTTATATTTATATTTATATTTATATTTATATTTATATTTATATTTATATTTATATTTATATTTATATTTATATTTATATTTATATTTATATTTATATTTATATTTTTATATTTATATTTATATTTTATATTTATATTTATATTTATATTTATATTTATATTTATATTTATATTTATATTTATATTTATATTTATTATTATATTATATATATTTATATTTATATTTATATTTATATTTATATTTATATTATATTATATTTATATTTATATTTATATTTATATTTATATTTATATTTATATTTATATTTATATTTATATTTATATTATATTTATATTTATATTTATATTTATATTTATATTTATATTTATATTTATATTTATATTTATATTTATATTTTATATTTATATTTATATTATTATATTTATATTTATATTTATATTTATATTTATATTTATATTTATATTTATATTTATATTTATATTTATTATTTTATATTTATATTTATATTTATATTTATATTTATATTTATATTTATATTTATATTTATATTTTATATTTATATTTATATTTATATTTATATTTATATTTATATTTATATTTATATATTTATATTATATTTATATTTATATTTATATTTATATTTATATTTTATTTATATTTATATTTATATTTATATTTATATTTATATTTATATTTATATTTATATTTATATTTTATATTTATATTTATATTTATATTTATATTTTATATTTATATTTATATTTATATTTATATTTATATTTATATTTATATTTATATTTATATTTATATTTATATTTATATTTATATTTTATTTTTATTTATATTTATATTTATATTTATATTTATATTTATATTTATATTTATATTTATATTTATATTTATATTTATATTTATATTTATATTTATATTTATATTTATATTTATATTTATATTTATATTTATATTTATATTTATATTATATTTATATTTATATTTATATTTATATTTATATTTATATTTATTATTTTATATTTATATTTATATTTATATTTATATTTATATTTATATTTATATTTATATTTATATTTATATTTATATTTATATTTATATTTATATTTATATTTAATTTATATTTATATTTATATTTATATTTATATTTATATTTATATTTATATTTATATTTATATTTATATTTATATTTATATTTATATTTATATTTATATTTATATTTATATTTATATTTATATTTATATTTATATTTATATTTATATTTATATTTATATTTATATTTATATTTATATTTATATTTATATTTATATTTATATTTATATTTATATTTATATTTATCATACATGGGCATTCACAATTACAAAAATTTTCAATTACAATTACATGTAATTGTAATTAATAAAATTCCAATTACATGTAATTGTAATTGAAAATTTTGCAATTACAATTACATTTAATTGCATATTAGACTAATTTTTTCCAATTACAAAAAAAATTGAAAAAATGTAATTGAAAAAAATGTAATTGAAGCTAAAAACGGAACCATTAATTTTTTTTCAATTAATTACATGAAAAATTAATGTATTACAGCTGAAGACGGTAATTACGAACACTCAATGGAACTTTTCTTGGATGAAACTGTTCCAATGGGCATAGATTCACATCCATGTGCGTCATTGAAATTTTTTTGGATGCATCTGTTCCAATGGGCATAGATTCACAGCCAGGTGCGCCATTGGAACTTGTTTGGATGAAACTGTTCCAATGGGCATAGATTACCATCCAGGTGCGTCATTGGAACTTTTTTGGATGCATCTTCTCCAATGGGCATAGATTCACATCCAGATGCATCATTGGAACTTTTTTGGATGAAACTGTTCCAATGGGCATAGAATCACATCCAGGTGCGTCATTGGAACTTTTCTTGGATGAAACTATTCCAATGGGCATAGATTCACATCCATGTGCGTCATTGGAACTTTTTTGAATGCATTTGTTCCAATGGGCATAGATTCACATCCAGGTGCATCATTGGAACTTTTTTGGATGAAACTGTTCCAATGGGCATAGATTCACATCCAGGTTCGTCATTGGAACTTTTTTGGATGCATCTGTTCCAATGGGCATAGATTCACATTCAGATGCATCATTGGAACTTTTTTTGATGAAACTGTTCCAATGGGCATAGATTACCATCCAGGTGCGTCATTGGAACTTTTTTGGATGCATCTTCTCCAATGGACATAGATTCACATCCAGATGCATCATTGGAACTTTTTTGGATGAAACTGTTCCAATGGGCATAGATTCACATCCAGGTGCGTCATTGGAACTTTTCTTGGATGAAACTATTCCAATGGGCATAGATTCACATCCATGTGCGTCATTGGAACTTTTTTGGATGCATCTGTTCCAATGGGCATAGATTCACATCCAGGTGCATCATTGGAACTTTTTTGGATGAAACTGTTCCAATGGGCATAGATTCACATCCAGGTGCGTCATTGGAACTTTTTTGGATGCATCTGTTCCAATGGGCATAGATTCACATCCAGATGCATCATTGGAACTTTTTTGGATGAAACTGTTCCAATGGACATAGATTCACATCCAGGTGCGTCATTGGAACTTTTTTGGATGCATCTGTTCCAATGGGCATAGATTCACATCCAGGTGCATCATTGGAACTTCACGCACCTGGATGTGATTCACGCACCTGGATGTGAATCTATGCCCATTGGAACAGTTTCATCCAAAAAAGTTCCAATGATGCACCTGGATGTGAATCTATGCCCATTGGAACAGATGCATCCAAAAAAGTTCCAATGACGGACATGGATGTGAATCTATGCCCATTGGAATAGTTTCATCCAAGAAAAGTTCCAATGATGCATCTGGATGTGAATCTATGCCCATTGGAACAGTTTCGTCCAAAAAAGTTCCAATGACGCACCTGGATGTGAAACTATGCCCATTGGAACAGTTTCATCCAAAAAGTTCCAATGATGCATCTGGATGTGAATCTATGCCCATTGGAACAGTTTCGTCCAATAAAGTTCCAAAGACGCACCTGGATGTGAATCTATGCCCATTGGAACAGATGCATCCAAAAAAGTTCCAATGACGCACCTGGATGTGAATCTTTGCCCATTGGAACAGTTTCGTCCAAAAAAGTTCCAATGATGCACCTGGATGTGAATCTATGCCCATTGGAACAAATGCATTCAAAAAAGTTCAAATGACGCACATGGATGTGAATCTATGCCCATTGGAATAGTTTCATCCAAGAAAAGTTCCAATGACGCACCTGGATGTGAATCTATGCCATTGGAACAGTTTCGTCCAAAAAAGTTCCAATGACGCACCTGGATGTGAATCTGTGCCCATTGGAACAGATGCATCCAAAAAAAGTTCCAATGACTCACCTGGATGTGAATATTTGCCCATTGGAACAGTTTCATCCAAAAAAGTTCCAATGATGCATCTGGATGTGAATCTATGCCCATTGGAACAGTTTCGTCCAAAAAAGTTCCAATGGCGCACCTGGATGTGAATCTATGCCCATTGGAACAGATGCATCCAAAAAAGTTCCAATGACGCACTTGGATGTGAATCTAATTGATAATATCTTGTTAATGGATTACTTTTCATGTAATTAAATTAAAAAAAATGTAATTATTACTGTTTATTCCTCAATTACTTTTAATTTCTATTACATATTTCAAATTACATTTTTCAAAATGAATTATAATTGAAAAAAATTCAATTACAATTACAAGCAATTGTAATTGAAAAAAATTCAATTACAATTACAAGTAATTGCAATTGACAAAAGTTCAATTACAATTACATATAATTGTAATTGCTCGTGTAATTAATTACAAAATGTAATTGATAATGCCCAACTCTGATATTTATATATATATATATTCATTACTGGTGGTAAAATTGGTGTGCACAGTGTTAGTAGCATTATGGAAACTGCACTAAAGGAATTGTCAACGTGGGCAGTACAAAACGGACTAGGAGTAAACGCCTCCAAGACTGAACACGTACAGAACACAAGCAGAAATATTCGCGATAGACAAAGCAGCACAGACCATCCAAACAAAGAACATGGATCCATAGGATATTAAAATCTTTGTAGATAGTCAAGCTGCCATCCTAGCACTAGACAACGAGGTCTTAAAATCGAACACAATAGTCAACTGTCGCCGATCACTCAATATAATAAGTCAAACCCATGCGATAACCATATGCTGGGTTCCCGCACATAGCAATAGAGATGGGAACAAAAAAGCCGATGAGGTACGAAACAGGGCTCTGTACGTAGAATAGAGGATGCATGTCCTTCGATTAGGATTCCATTATGTGTCCTAAGAAGACATATTGACCTTAAAACGACGGAAAAAACAAACGCAAACTGGTCATCCAGAGACGAATGCGTTATCTCACGTCGTCTCTGGTCACACACCAATGAAAAAAACACAAAAATCCTGATAAATAACAAAAAATAAGCTACCCGCATCCTCATCGGTGTCCTGACAGGGTTTTGTGCAATCAGTAATTTAATTTTATTTGTTAGGAGTAATTTCATTGTGTAATATCCGAGAAAATGTCAGAAATGAAAAATGCTCTAATTAGGAGTTAATTCATATTGTTTTGTTAGGAGATATTTTATTCTAGTTAGGAGTTAATTCACTTTTCTTAAATTTGCTAAATTAATTTTTTTGTATGTTTCGTTCCGAAATTTTATGAAATTAAACCCTTTTTTATTATTACTAATGGGGTTTAAGTTTTATTGCCTCAGCCGAAAAATTTGTCAAAAAAAAATCGAGCGATTTGGTTGGACACAAAGACGACTGTTGCGAAAGATTCTTTTTAGTATACTATCTGGACCCGTGCACGACACGTGCCAAGATTTTGTAAATGAAAGGATATGGAGCGATTTTATTAATATAAAAAAATATATTATTTATATCACGAATTCGTGCTTCACTTTGGAAGTTTTTTTATTGGTTTTATAAATGTAGTAACCAAATGGTAATTCTCCGCCAAAACAACTTTTCTTAGAGACAATTATTTCTCAGACTGCGCTTCCCCGTAGAATATTTCGTCCTAGATTTCTTCCCAGTACAATTCTTCCATGTAAAATAGAACGCTTTCCCGTAGAATTCTTCCCGGTAGAAATCTTCCTGTAGAACTTATCCCGGTATTATTCTACCCGGTAGAAATCTTCCCGTAGAACTCATCCCGGTAGAATTTGTTCCCGTAGAATTCTTCCCCGTAGAGTTTTTCACAGTAGAAATTTTAGTGTGGTGAATTTTAGTGTGGTGAGTTTCAGTGTGGTGAATTTTATTGTGGTGAGTTTTAGTGCGGTGAGATTTAGTGTGTTGAGTTTAGTGTGGTGAATTTTAGTGTGGTGAATTTTAGTGTGGTGAGTTTCATTGTGGTGAGTTTTAATGTGGTGTGGTTGCTTTTGTTTTTTTTTTTGTTTGTATTGGAGTTTTTTGTTTCATCTTTTGTTTGTGTATGTGCTGAGTTATGTCGTTTGGAATGTTTAGGTTGTATGGGAGGTACCACGCCCATTTGTCCAACCCGCACATATATAGCCTATGACACCCTCCGGACTCCATAGTATCCTGTTACAAAATTTCAGTTAAAGCGGTTCAGCGGTTTAGACGTGATGCTGGAACAAACAGACAGACAGACCGACAGACTGACAGACTGACAGACGGACCAAGAGCTTTATATATATACTAGCTGGACCCGTGCACGACTCGTGCCAAGATTTTGTGAAATCATAGATATAAAGCGATTTTATTAATATAAAAAAACATTATTATTATTTTTTATAACAGGGCCCCGTGCTTCGCTGTGGAAGTTTTTATTGGTTTTATAAATGTAGTAACCAAATAATAGTTCTCCGCCAAAACATCTTTTCTCAAAGACAATCCAGACAGTAGAATATTTCGCCGTAGAATTCTTCCCAGTAGAAATCTTCGCCGTAAAATTCTTCCCCATAAAACGCTTTACCGTAGAATTCTTCCCGGTAGAATTCTTCCCCGTAGAGTTTTTCCCAGTAGAAGTTTTAGTGTAGTTAGTTTTAATGTGGTGAGTTTTAGTGTGTTGAATTTTTAGTTTAGTGAATTTTTAGTGTGGTGAGTTTTAGTGTGGTGAGTTTTAGTGTGGTGAATTTTAAGTGTAGTGAGTTTTAGTGTGGTGAGTTTTATTGTGGTGAATTTTAGTGCGGTGAGTTTTAGTGTGGTGAGTTTTAGCGTGGTGAGTTTCGGTGTGGTGAGTTTCGGTGTGGTGAGTTATTAGTGTGGTGAGTTATTAGTGTGGTGAGTTTTAGTGTAGTGAATTTTTTGTGTGGAGAGTTTTAGTGTGGTGGGCTTGATTGTGTTGAATTTTAGTGTGGTGAGTTTTAGTGTGGTGAATTTTTAGTGTGGTGAGTTTTAGCGTGGTGAGTTTTATTGTGGTTAGTTTTAGTGTGGTGAGTTTTAGTGTGGTGAATTTTAGTTTTTTGTTTCATCTTTTTGGATTGTGTATGTGCTGAGTTATGTCGTTATGTATATGATGCTGGAATATATATATATATATATATATATATATATATATATATATATAGATATATATATATATATATGTATATATATATATATATATATATATATATATATATTTATATATATATATATATATATATATATATATATATATATATATATATATATATATATATATATAAAACTCTTAGTCCGTCTGTCAGTCTGTCTGTTTGTTCCAGCATCACGTCTAAACCGCTGAACCGATTTAGCTGAAGCTGCACCAGGATACTATGGAGTCCGGAGGGTGTCATAGGCTATATATGTGCGGGATTGGACAAAGGGGCGTGGTACCTCCCATACAACCTAAACTTTCAAAACGACATAACTCAGCACATACACAATCTAAAAAGATGAAACAAAAAACTAAAATTCACCACACTAAAACTCACCACACTAAAACTCACCACACTAAAACTCACCACAATAAAACTCACTACGCTAAACCTCACCACACTAAAAATTCACCATACTAAAACTCACCACACCAAAACTCACCACACTAAAACTCACCAAACAAAGTTCTACGGGAAGATTTCTACCGGGTAGAATTCTTCCGGGATAAGTTCTACAGGAAGATTTCTACCGGGAAGAATTCTACGGGAAAGCGTTCTATGGGGAAGAATTTTACATGGAAGAATTGTACTGGGAAGAAATCTAGGACGAAATATTCTACGGGGAAGCGCAGTCTGAGAAATAATTGTCTCTGAGAAAAGTTGTTTTGGCGGAGATGATAATTCTTCTTACTACATTTATAAAACCAATAAAAAAACTTCCAAAGTGAAGCACGAATTCGTAATATAAATAATATATTTTTTTATATTAATAAAATCGCTCCATATCCTTTCATTTACAAAATCTTGGCACGAGTCGTGCTCGGATCCAGCTAGTATATATATATATTAGTCTGATTCAAAAACAAAAAAAACATAAAAAGATTCGCTCCGCGTCCACTTTTTGAAATGCGGACTGTACAGAAGAACAAAAACTAAAAAGAATCTTTCGCAACAGTCGTCTTTGTGTCCAACCAAATCGCTCGATTTTTTTTTTGACAAATTTTTCGGCTGAGGCAATAAAACTTAAACCCCTTTAGTAATAATAAAAAATGGTTTAATTTCATAAAATTTCGGAACGAAACATACAAAATATTCAATTTAGCAAATTTAAGAAAAGTGAATTAACTCCTAACTAGAATGAAATATCTCCCAACAAAACAATATGAATTAACTCCTAATTAGAGCATTTTTCATTTCTGACATTTTCTCGGATATTACACAATGAAATTACTCCTAACAAATAAAATTAAATTACTGATTGCACAAAACCCTGTCAGGACACCGATGAGGATGCGGGTAGCTTATTAGTTGTTATTTATCAGGATTTTTGTTTTTTTTTTCATTGGTGTGTGGCCAGAGACGACGTGAGATAACGCATTCGTCTCTGGATGACCAGTTTGCGTTTGTTTTTTCCGTCGTTTTAAGGTCAATATGTCTTCTTAGGACACATAATGGAATCCTAATCGAAGGACATGCATCCTCTATTCTACGTACAGAGTCCCTGTTTCCATCTTAGACCCGTCAGTAGAGACCTGGAGGTGACTATTGCTTTTTGACGAGTTAGCGCTCCATTGTTCTCTACTAGGTATTACGATGGAGTAGTTTGGATTTATTTCCATCTGTGGTGTTATATAGTCTGTTTTTGGGAGTTCTATCATGCTGAAAACTTCGAGGATAGACGTGTGTCCTTATGAGAGTTGTTTCCAAAATCCTGATTCTGTAAGCCGAAACGCGTTCTTTGCTGCTGTACTCCTTATGAAGTCGTCTTCTGATAGAATATTAAACATGATCTCCATCCCTATTTGTAGAGTGGATCTCATGCCTGTAATACTGGTGTATGCCACGCATGCGTCTTACAGTTTTCTTGCATGAATAGTATTAGAATTAAGAACTTTGTTTAGAAACACTGTACTAAATTTATATATAAGAATCTTTGTTTCATAGTTTTAATGTTCTGATATTTGTATAGAAAATAAAATTATTTTCATTCTCGATTTTTCACTGAATCGCCTGTTTAATAAAAGGTTATGGGCCCAGGCCTGTAAACGGGAATCATATAAAAAGTTAGTTTTGTGATTATTGGAACGAGGACGACAGCGTTGGACATTGTAATGGCTTGCATCGCAACAATGGAAAAGTATGAAAAGCTGGTTGGATCTGCGAACTGGATGACGTGGTGTTTTGCGATTGAAGCGCAATTAAGACTCGAAGGACTGTGGAAGTACGTAGATGGTGCAACTACTGCTGTTGCGGCTGATGCAGCGAGTAATGCTGCAGATGCATCTGGTGAGGATAAGGCGAAGTGTCGACTAATTTTATCGTTGGATAAATCGCTGTATGTGTATTTTTTTTTTTTTTTTTTTTTTTTTTTTTTTTTTTGGCATGGTAGCCGAGAGGTGTAATCTTCCAAAGATACGTATTAAAAATATTACGCATGCACGATTCGCTTCCATAGCGCCTACGTACTAAGCACCCCTCCCACTCGCTTCCTGTGTTTCCCTGCGGAACTGCCAGTTAAGGCATTACTTCGCAGGGCAGGATAGAGTCAGATATTCATCTGACTTCGTTCTTGTTGTTTCGTCTATCGCCTCTGTTGGCTTTGATGCGTTTGTTCGCCATGTCGGACTCGTAGCATAATTTGTATTATTAATGTCCGCGGCTTCCCACGCATTTAAGGAGGTAAGCATGTACGCGATTACTCCTTCTGGAGACAGTACTCCGCTTGTGAGCTCCTCTATCTGGAGTCGGTCGCTGCCGAATCTCACGCAATCCATGAGCACATGCTCTGCATTCTCCACTTTCCCTACGCAGAATATGCAGTAGGGGTCGTCTGCGTGTTGGTACTTGTGGAGGTACTCTCTGAAGCATCCGTGGCCGGAGAAGAACTGCGTTAGGTGGTAGCTGGTGTCGCCGTGTTTCCTTTCTACCCAGGTTCTCACATCGGGGATTAGCCTATGTGTCCATCGGCCTTTTGGCGAGGCATTCCACGACCGTTGCCATTCTGCCATCGCTCTACCTTCTATCGCCTGCATTATTACAGGAGAGACTATGCCGTGTGTTTTACGGATGTTGCGGGCGTCTGCAGCCATGTTCGCCAGAATATCAATGGGGGTTCTACTAGCAATTATGTTTGCTGCATCCTCCGATATTGTTCTGAATCCACAGCAGACTCGCAGTGATGTCAGCCTGTACGCTGATTTGACATTTTGTTGCCGGGGCCCATATTGGCGCTGCGTACATGATCGTCGACGTGTTTACGCTGGCCAGCAGTTTCCGGATAGGCTGTTTGGGGCCTCCGATGTTGGGCATCAACCTTGCTAGGGCGGCTCCAACTCGGGCGGCCTTGATTCCACTCTGTGCCAGATGTTCTCTGAAGTTCAGCCTGTGGTCGAGCTGGGCTCCCAGGTACTTCAGTTGCGGCGAGGATTGGATAGTGTGTCCTCCGAACCGTATTTCGAAGCGTTCCACCTTTTTCCGACTGCTGATGAGTACGGCTTCGGTCTTGTGTTCTGCCAGTTGTAGGCCTGCGGTTCGTAGCCAAGACTTGATGCTTCCGATCGTAGCATTGCAGTTTTGGGCTACATCGCTGAGCATTTTGGCGACTACAACTATCGCAACATCATCCGCGTATCCGACGATGTGTACCCCTGCTGTCTTCTCGATTTTGAAGACTCCATCGTACATGGTGTTCCACAGGACCGGGCCAAGGACTGAGCCTTGTGGCACTCCACCGGTTACCTTGTACTGTTTGGGGCCTGCGTCTGTGTCGTATGAGAGTGTCCTTTGCTGGAAATATTGGGATATTATCCATAGCAGGTAATCTGGAGCTCCCATATTGCTTAATGCCATTAGGGTGTAGTTCCAGTTAGCAGAGTTGAACGCGTTTTTGATGTCTAAGGTCACCACTGCGCAATATTGTTTGTCGCCCCCCAGCCATCTTTCACCGGCAATGGCTTTGCTGGCGATGTCACACACTCTGGCGATAGCATCAACGCTGCTGCGCTTCGTTCTGAAGCCGAACTGCCATTCAGATAGGCCTGTCGGTCCCTCTGTGAGGCATTCGAGGCGGGTGCATATTATTCGCTCGAGAACTTTCCCAGCTGTGTCGAGCATACAGAGTGGCCGGTGTGAGGACGGTTCCACTGGAGTTTTGTCGCCTTTTGGTATGAGAACCAGTCGCTGGCGTTTCCAACGTTGTGGGAAGGTTCCTTCCTCTAGGCAAGTCGTATACAGTCGGCGGAAGATTTCTGGTTTCTTCTGCAGCGCCCTTTTCAGGACACAGTTCGGAATACCATCTAAGCCGGGAGTTTTGTTGATTTTGAGCCGATTGGCTGCATCTAGCACCTCAGTGGTGGTCACTGGAGGTATCGTTCCAATTTCGCAGCTAAGGCTTCTTGGGATGCTGAAGGGTTCGTGTTGCGGGAAGAGGCCTTCCACAATTTTGCCCATAATTTCCGGGCACATTGGTGCATTCCCTGCTTTCTCGTTAAGCTTTTTTAGCACAATTTTGTACGCGCTACCCCACGGGTTGCTCTGCACCTCTTCTCTAAGAGAGATGAAGGAGTCGCTCTTGCTTTTAGCAATGGCTTTTCGCAGCTGTTTCCTCTTCTCCTTGAAGTTGGCTTGGAGATGTGCATGTCCAGCTCTTCCTCTCGAGCGTTGTTGTCTCCTTCGTAGCTTGTGGCATTCTGCACGGATTTTGGCAATGTCATCGTTCCACCAGTAGATTGGGGTCCGACCATTCTTTTTCGTTTTTCGCGACATGGATGCGTCGCAGGCATTTGCAAGGTATCGCATAGTGTGTTCCGTTTGCAGTTCGGCGTTTCCTTCCGTTCCTGTCATGTGTTCAATCATGTAGTCTAGCACGTCGGCGTCTAGCTTCTTGATGTTCCAGCCATTCTGTTGCACTTTCCTTTTAGGGTTGCGCCGAGTTGGGCCGTCGGGGTGTTTTGGTAGGATTGCAATCGCTTGGTGGTCGCTGTTTGTATACGCATCCATGACCTTCCATTGTATGCATTTCGAGAGAGTCCTGCTGGCGAATGTTAGGTCAACAATCGATCCACCTCTCCCGTTGCTGAAGTTAAGGGTGTTGCCATGGTTCAGCAGTACTAGGTCCAGTGATGCGAAGGCTTCCAGGAGGATTGTTCCTCTCCGGTTGGTTCGGACACTGCCCCATTCTGCTGCCCATGCGTTGAAGTCGCCTGCAATTATGGCTGGTGACTTTCCTCTGGCATCGATAACTAGCCGGTCCAGCATGTCCTCGAAGTCACTTGTGCTCATACTTGGCACAGCATAGCAGCTGTAGAAGTGAATTCCTTTCACCTTAGCGTGTACGAAGCGATCGTGTTGTTTGTTGTTTCTGCGTTCGAAGGCTGTTTTGCCACAAGTCCAGATTGACGTTTTTTCGGTCTTGTCTTCCGCCCATTTCGCGCTTCCGTTTGGGATTTTATATGGCTCACATATGAGGGCCACATCTATTTTATGTTCTGCAACTGTTTTTGACAGTATGGCCTGCGCTGCCTCGCAGTGGTTCAGATTTATTTGTAGGCATCTAATCATTCCGCTTGGCTCTCGAGCGGTACGCCGCCTTGTACGCTAGGCATCTGTAGCTGCCTGTGGGGTGCTCGTTGCCACCGCTACATCCTGGTTCACAGATGGCGCATTTTGGTTTGGCTTCGCATGTTTTTGCTTTGTGCCCCTTGTTGCCGCATCTGAAGCATATGTCTTGTCGGTCTTCTTTATTCTGACATTGCCTCGATATGTGTCCGAATTCAAGGCACCTGTAGCATCGGGTCGGGTTGAAGCACTCCCGTAGGCGACATCTTACCCAGCCAATGCGTACTCGTCCAGCTTTTAATAGCGCGTTCACTGCCTCTGCTGGCAGGTTTATCTGTGCCGTTTGTGTGCCGTCTTGCATGGATCTGAGCGTCTTGATGGCGATGCGATCCGTCTCAGTTGCATCGGGAAACTGTTTTGCAATCGCACTACAGATTTCTTCTGGGGTGGTAGATTCGTCGATGTCCCGGCACTCTACCACTTCCATGTGGCAGAGGGTTCGGATGGTTGCCGAAGTTTTGAGCGTTCGCATCATTTCCTCCCTGTACTCATCAACTTTACTCACTCCATTGCTTTTCAGCTGAAGTATGAGCTCGCCTTTAGCTGTTCGCCGTGTGGTTTTCACATTATCGCCGAGTTCCTTCAGCTCGGGTTGCGCCGTCATATGTTTCAGCATGTCGGCGTATGACCAGTCTCCTGTCTTGGCGATGACGATTGCATCTGGGCGTGTTGGGGGCTGCTTTTGAGGCCGCCTGGGTCCACCGTTTGCCCTTGGTTTTCTGCCCACGTTCTTCCACTCTCCCTCTGGTTTTCCAGATTGCCTGTTCGGGGCTGTGGTATTTTCCTTATTTTCGCTTCGCTTGTTCCCGCCTGTCAGGCCTGGAGGATCTATCGGTTTTTCTTGCCTCGGTGTTTCGCTTGCCTTTGTGGCCTCCCTCTTCCTCTTCGAGGGGGTTTGCCTAGGCTGTAGCAGTCCTTCTCGCTGGCGCTTGCCTTCGGCCGAGTTTTTTTTTCGCGGTGTGATTTGTTCTGGTCGGTTGGCCACTTCGCGCAATACTCTGCCGTGCAGTTGCTCAGATTCGAGCAGTAGGTCCCGCATCTGTTGGGTTATGTGGCGTCTCTTTTTGTCGCACATCAGCTCTATTAGTGTCTGTATGTTCAGTCCAATTTGAGCGAGTGGGTCTCTGCCAGTCGCGGTATCTACTGCAGCAGTGTGGCTGTTCTCCTCTTGTGGTTCACCGAGTGTCTCCCCATCAGTATCAGTTGCCACTGATAAGGCTCTTGGGGTGCCATACACTTCTGGCGAGCGAGCAATCCTCGACGTCCTTTTGAAGGGATTCACGTAGCTCACTTCGTTCAGCGTACTTGTAGCTAGATCTGCTGCGGTGGCCAAGTGTGCCACCACCGTAGCATTGCGGTCGTTGGATAACGACGGCTGGGAGCCCGCTTGCTCACTCCCGATAGCCGCCGGCACTGGGGTTTTTAGGCCAACCTGCGCCGTAACATTTTTCTGTAAGTAACTTTCCATTAAAAACATTCTCCTCCTCCTTGCATTTTAAACCTTCTGCCAGGTTTGTAAGCTGCCGCCCCTCTGGGGTCAGACGCAGACCAGGGAGCCGCCCATTCTGGGTCAGACGCTCCTGGGTTTTTTTTTTTTTTGTGAACACTTATTGAAGGGCGGTGTCATTTCGCCCTATCACGCGAGCATCCTTGGGCCTATGCTGACTTTTATGTCGCACCCTCCGATCGCGTCGCCAATGGTCGGGGACTGCTTATTTGTCCACGGACTTATTCGCAGCTGGCCTACATATCTGTAGGCCGTTCAGCTATCCGCCACCTGCTGACCCCCACGATAGCCTATGGCCTGGCCCCGTGTATGTGTATGTGAGAGATTGCACAACTGCGAAGAATGTGTGGAAGACGCTAAAGAACCTTTTCGAGGACTCTGGTCTGGACAGAAAGGTTGGATTGCTGCAGAAGCTATGTTCTGTCCAATTGGAGGACTGCAGTTCGGTGGAAGACTACGTGTCGCAGATTGTAACAACTTCGCAGAAACTAGGATCAATTGGTTTCGTCGTGAATGACGAGTGGCTGGGTTGCTTGTTGCTGAAAGGACTTCCAGATACTTATCGTCCAATGATAATGTCTCTCGGAAGTTTCGGAACAAAAATTACGGCGGATTCCATTAAAATGAAGCTGTTGCAAGACGTACGCATGGAGAACGCTAGTCATGCGTTGGTGAGCAAGAAGACGTTTCACAAAAAGACTTTCCCTAAGCACGGAAAGCAAGGAGGATCGCAGCGCAGATGTTTTGCGTGCGATGGCGTTGGTCATTTCGCAGCTGAGTGCCCCACTAAGAGAGGAAAGGAGAATGCAAAGTCGTGGAAGAAAGATGCTTCTTTGTATGCAGCATATTCAGCGAAGAATATATCACATGGCAGCGATTGGTATGTTGACAGCGGTGCTTCGGCGCACATGACAAAAGATAGTGGCTTGATTCAAGGTCCAAAGCCATATGACGGAGAGGTAAAAATCGCAGATGACAACATTTTGAAGGCGGTATCCAGAGGAGATGTGCAGTTAAACGTGCTGCATGGTGATGGTGACGTTTACAGCATTCCTGTACGCAACGTTTTGTATGTTTCCGGTGTTGCTGAGAATTTGCTATCCGTTAGCCAAATGGTCTAACGCGGAAATCGAGTGGTGTTTGATCAGTTTGGATGCAAAATATTCAACGATAGCAGCAAATTACAAGCGACAGCTTCAAATGTGGATGGCATGTATAAACTAGACGTGCCAAAACCAAACGAAGTTTTCATAGCTAAGGCAGGAGACGCATTTGAGAAATAGCATAAACGATTTGGCCATTTACACACGGACGGCTTGAAAATATTGAAAAGTGGTCTAGTGGCGTGAATTTTTCAGGAGGAGCTGCTACAAAAGAATTGTGTGAAGGTTGTGCACAAGGCAAACACATTCGTGGAAGTTTTTCGAATGCTGGAAGTAGAGCTGCCAAAATTCTGGAGATCGTGCATACCGACGTTTGCGGCCCAATGGAAGTCAAATCTTTGGGTGGAAGCAGGTATTTTGTTATTTTCGTGGATGACTTCAGCCGCGAGATTTTCGATTACTTCATGAAAAACAAATCCGAAGTATTCGAAAAGTTTAAAGAGTTCAAGACTATGGCTGAAACTCAATCTGGTGCGAAACTAAAGGTCCTAATGATGTGACGTTTTGCGGAATATCAACTAAACATATGTTGGCAGATTTTTTAACAAAACCAGTTTGTTTGGATAAACATAAATACTTTTCTAAACAAATAGGTTTGCGAGTTGTATAAATACAAGTCGAGTGGGGGTATTAGAATTAAGAACTTTGTTTAGAAACACTGTACTAAATTTATATATAAGAATCTTTGTTTCATAGTTTTAATGTTCTGATATTTGTATAGAAAATAAAATTATTTTCATTCTCGTTTTTTCACTGAATCGGCCTGTTTAATAAAAAATAGAAAGCGCATACTGCTTTTTCACTCTTTCTTCTGTGTTGCGTTTCCATCGAAGCTTACTGTCTTGTATAGTGCCGAGATATTTCGCTTCTCTAGATATAGTGAGAGTGCAGCCGTCAAGTTTTGGAAGCTTAAAGTTTCCAATTTTCCTTATATTTGTGAAGAGTACGTGTTCAGTCTTGGAGGCGTCTACTCCTAGTCCGTTTTGTACTGCCCACGTTGACAATTCCTTCAGTGCAGTTTCCATAATGCTACTAACACTGTGCACACCAATTTTACCACCAGTAATGAAAGTTACATATTCTTATGGATTTGGACATTCTAAGAACAATGGCGTTTTCAGTTTTTTCCCTACACGAACAGTTTTAAGGATATTTGAGAAAACGAAAAACCACGTTTTTGAGGATTTTATATGTTGGTAAGCGTTGATTATAATGTCAGACTTATTTGGCTAAAAAAAGACTAATTTTTGATCTTTTGTTTCTAAGTTCCCAGTCGTACCAGCTGCAGGTATTGCAAATAAATTTGCACTACTGCAAGGCCACAACGGACAATATAATGCTACGTGATCTTAGTTCAAGAACCCTGGATAGCCCATAACCACGTTCAAGGGCTAAGATCGAAAGAATGATGACACGGTGGCAATACAGCTTGAAAACAACGAGAAAACGATAATTCTCAGGTCAGCCCATATGCCATATGAAGAAGAAGACCCCCCTCCGAGAGTAGTCCGTACACTTGCAGAATATAACACACGGAATCTGCCACTGGTAATCGGTTGTGAAGCCAAGGCACATCACAGCCAGTGGGTGGTAGTAAAGATATCAACAAACGAGCTGAGTCAATCTTTGAAATTTTTATGTCCTCGGACCTTGTCTTGGGTAAAACGGGAGATCAACCCACATTTCGGAATAGAGTAAAAGAAGTAATATTTGACCTGACTGTAATTTATAACACTGAACTTATTGCGGTCAAAGACTGGAAAGTGTCCTCTAAAAACTCCTTTCCGGACCATTTAAGAATACATTTAGGAATCCTGTAAAGACAAATTGGTCAAAATATTCAGAGTGGATATCGGAAAAAGTGCCACACTTATGCGCAACTTCTTTTCCGGACTGTATATCCATAGACTCCGCTGTAGACATGTCACTAAGAAAATGAACAAAGCCTTCTTAAAATTTTGCCCAATCTCTCGCCGTCACAAAACTCTTGGTGGACGAGTGAACTCAAAAAGCAGATTATAGATATTAGAAAACTACACAAAACAACAGGACCAGAAAAAGTAAACATGAACCAATAGGATCCTCAAATTCATGCTCTCACAATACTTGGGGACAGGCCAACAAACATGGTATGAAACTATCCCTGAATTACTCTTGCCTTGAATTCTAGCGTTTCAGAATCAACCAAATGTAAAGCTGCCGAGAACCAAGACTACCGAAAACCCTGTACAATAAACGGGCCATGATACACACACTCTATCAGAATGAGTAGAAAGAATGAGAGATATTTTCAATATGGTTCGAGAAAACTTACAAAGGGCATCTCAAAATCAAGCAAAGTACTACAACCCTCGAAGTCGGCAATAAAAGCACACTGTCGGCCAATTAGAGCTACTAAAACATAGCTCTAATTTTCACCACGCATTACCTTTTCGATAGTCTTTGAATTAGTTTTTTACGTTAACTACTTCGATAGTTCTTTTGAATTAGTATAATAATTTGTTTAATTGGACCAACATATTAACTAGTTGATATATTTACTTCTTGTTCAATAGTTTTTGAACCACTTCTAGCATAACTAAAACCAATTTGCTGATTAGCTAATAAAAACATTTTATAATTAGAAAATAAAATTTTTATTTGATTATTTATTCAAATTAAATTTATGAGAAATAACTTTTAAATTAATGAAGAAATTATAATTACATACTTACATATTTAGCCATTACACCCCATGATGGGTTTCGGCCGCAGCAATTATGCTTTGGCAGTCGCTTCTGCGTTGTGCGTGCTGGCGCAGGTTTTCCACACCAAGTGTTGTCAGGCTATCTTGCATTTAGTCGCTCCAGGGATATTCGGACGCCCTCTCCTACGTTAAACACCACTGGGTTTAAACAGACGTACATTCTCAAATGTCACCGGAACGTAACGTAGCAATCTAAATGCTACGGATCTTTACGTCCCGGTCATCACGTTACGTTTATTATAACTATTTATATGATGTAAGAACTTATTGAAACGTTACTTCCATTCCGATGACATTTAAGCACTTTACGTCTATTATAACTCCAGCTTTGAATATAAAATTTATTTAGTAAATGTACTTACAAGCAATTTATATTTTAGTTGTTATGAAGCACTTATGAACTGGGTTCGATTCATTTTAGTACACAGCTATGTTTATGATTTGAAGTTTGCTTTTGATGTTTACGAGGTTAATAAAAAAACTAATCACAGTCCTACCTCGTGTGCATCTGGCTTGTCCCGGAGCTTCAGTTTCGAGGGTTCAATAGGGTAGCTTATGATCTACAAACTTTTGCACACCATTCATAATGATAACGAGAAAAACATTTATATATGCACACGATTATTTGAAAGATTCAATTGTAAGTGATATACATAGTTATTGTATGAAGACAGGCATAACTCATAGGGAATTGAACAACATCATATTTAACCTAAGTACCAAAACCTAACAGCACGAAACTGTTACGGCCGCTCTAGACCCACCCTCTCTGACCATCGTGATGAATTAGATAGTCCCTTATGATACCAATCCAACCAAATATCAGACCATTAATAATTCATTATAAATGTATTTTACGATAATCGGAAGTAGAAAAATATAATGCAACAAAACCATTAGATTATATATATCATTCAAAGCAAAATATAATTAAGAATTTTAATTATAAATAACCAAACAAAATTAGATATTATCATTTTTAACGTAGATATAAGTATTTTATTGTAGTTTTATATAATTTATGAAGAGATATATATCTCTTCATAAATCCCCAAACACAAAAGCCCCAAGGTTTTGAATAAGCCCCAAACATATAAGCACCAAACACAAAATCCCCAAACACAAAAGCCTCAATCACAAAAGCCTCAAATATTAAATTGTGAAATACATAAAAATCCATAGAATATGAAATTGTCTCTAAATTTTCGGGTATGTTAGTTAAATTTTCTTTATTTATGAAAAAGATAAAGTCCACCCACTTAAACTTGAACAAAGCAGAGTCAGACACTGCTCGGACCTTTAATTGAAGGGTTAGGTGCAATTTAGGTTTAATTTATTTCTTTACTGTGTAAATTTGTCAATATTATGGAAAATGGTATATTTGTGGTAGATTCGCTGCAACTACTAAAGGAATATGTGCTTTTCCTGCAAATATTTACATATTTCATAGTAATTAATTAAAAATATATATAATGATATTAATATTACAGATATTAATTAAAAAGTGGAAAATATTTGACCTGAATAACGTTCAACTGCAATGAAGTTTAAGGCTCTAATAATTTTAAACCATACTTTTCAATCTTTGGTTTGCTAAGTGTGATTAATAATTATTTAACTCATTTTATTATAATTTCCTAATTTTATTGTATTTGAAGATTATTGAATTTGGGGCTTTTGTGTTTGGGGCTTTTGTGTTTTGGGGCTTTTGTGTTTGGGGCTTTTGTATTTTGGGGCTTTTGTATTTGGGGATTTTGTGTTTGGGGCTTTTGTGTTTGGGGATTTTGCGTTTGGGGATTTTGCGTTTGGGGATTTTGATTTGGTGCTTTTGTGTTTGGGGATTTCAAACGCAACTCTGTGTAAAGTGCAATTTTTTTAAAAATGTTATTTAGTGCATGATTTAATTTTATTTTATAATAGTATTTTTTTTTTAATTTATATATTTAGATGCATGTTGTGTATAGTTTTGTTTTTTTTGTTTGTTTAGGTATATATTTATTTTTTTGATTTTATAAAAGTTTGAATGGTTTTAATTATCCAGCTTGAAGCTATATGTGAGAAAAATAAATATAAAAAGTGAACCTGTTTAATTATTTGATTTTAAATATATAATGGTTTTATTGTTAACTAATTTTTAGGTTTGTTCCACCGTGCATAATTATTTAAGTATATAATTGTGTTTCTAATTTTACGATCAGCTGTTTAAATTATCTATATAATATTTTTAAGTACAAGTTCAAGCTTATTTTAGTCATATAATTTATTGTCGTATACATAGCCCGTTTTCCCACATCATTCCTCTGTCCAAAAAAAAATCTCAAATTCAAGAGCGAAAATAATTTTGTTCATATAATCATATTGGAAGAAATTGTTGCTTAAGAAAAAAACTTACGTTCCACACAGAACTCCGCCGAAGGCCTACCAACGATGCTCCATGATCTTGTTCTCGTACACTGAAATAAAAATTATTTTCGCCTCTACCACTTTCTACTAGTGGTATAAATATTTATTTTTTTATTATTATTTTTTTTTTTTATTGATCTGATAATGATTATTCCCCAAATTTTAAAACACAGTTAAAACTTATTTAAAACCTTTTTTATGATTTTTTTTTCTCACGATTGCTAATTTTTTTTTATATATAAATATATATTTTCTTTTATACCTTTTTTTTCTTTTGCACTCACTTTTTATATTTCGATTTTCAATTATATATTTTTTTTCCTTATGCACTTTTCTATGATTTTTTTTTCTGAATTTTTTTGTTCTTTCTACAGTCTCTTTTTAATTATATATTTTTTCTCATCTATATTTTTAATCAACATTTGTTATTATGTTGTTGGGTTTTTTTTTTATAAATTTTCTATTTTCAACTTTCTGCGAATACGATACCGCGACGGAACTGGTTGGCGTTGCATCAGAACTACCACTGCTCCCACGCCGTGCTAACTGCGTAGCGCATCAAACCAAACTGCCTTAATGCACCAAAAACCGGTTTCTTTATAATTCTGGAAGAGGTGGTTTTTTGAATGGATCGTTTCTTAATCAGAGCGATTTTTGAATGGAGCAATTTTTGAATGGTGAGGAGCGCGGTGCGTTTCTCGAATGGGGCTGTGCGCGTCCTATAATGTGAGCGCTTACGCCGTTGCTCTCAGTTATAGCAAACGTGGTTTTAATAATTCGTCACTATAATATTATTTATCAATGAAACATTTACAAATTATAAAAATAAAACTCTTACTCAAAGGAGATGATGTCAAGAGGGTGACCAAATAAATTTGGATTTGCTTTAGCGAGTTTTCTCAATATCAGAGGTTCTGTTTGGAAGAACAGTTATTAGGTTTAACTTTAACATTTTAACGCAGATAACAAATTTACCTGTACTTAATAATTAGTTTGCGTAATATTAATTTATATTTTTGCAATTAATGCAAATTTCAATTTTATTTTTATAAAGAAATTAAACTGAACAGAGAAAATATTTATGCATGATGTTTGCTGCGCAAAGCCAGAATCCTAAAGGAAGAACATACCCGGAAATTGGAAGATTGAATTCTCAAACGATAAATGTATATTTCGATTTGTTCACACAAAATAGGTTCAAACAAATCAACCAACAAAATAATGCCAATGAGAATTGTTTTTAATAAACTTTTACTAATTTTATTATTGTTTCGAAATTGATAATAATTATTATGAATTAATTTGTTTGTCTTTATTTATTTATTTATTTATTTATTTATTTATTAATATATTAATTTGTTAATTTATTAATTAAGTTATTTATGAATTTATATAATGAAAAAAAAAATGCAAAAGACGGACGCAAATTATGCGGCACAGCTGCGTAAGTTGGAAAGGGTAAAATACGAAAATATAAATATTTTTAATCGATTATAGTTTTTATATCTTTGCCATGATAAAATGATATTTTTCCGTTCTCATCGTATTTTAATTCATACATACAATTACCTTTCGTACCAATTACTTTTGCTTTAAGAAAAGCTGGAGCAAATTTGTAACAAAACTTTTTTGTGGTATCGCTAAGACAAAAGTTTCTACGATACACCGAATCACCAATTGAAAAAATTTTTGTATTGCTGCGCAAATTGTATCGCTTTGCAGAATTCTCGAATGCTTTGGTTATATTTTTCAATATTTCTGAACGAACCAGTTTTATCATATCATTTCGATCAATATCAAGATCGCCACCTTCTAAAGATTTTAATTTTCTCAGAAACTCGTAATCACTGCGGTGACTGATCATTTGTTGACTAAAAAGGGAATAATAAGGCGTAAAGCCAATAGTCTGAGGATAAGCGCTCTTCAATGCTTCTAAAATATCGCTTAAATGTTTATCCCATAACGTATGATCCTTCATTAGATAAGACCGTATGCCTACTATTATTGAGCGATTTACTCGCTCGCTTGCGTTTGGTTGCGGACTATACAGTGATGTGTATGAGTGTTTGATTCCACGATCGCTAAGAAAATTATTAAAATGAGTAGCCTTGAATTGTGAACCATTATCAGATAGGATAATTTCTGGTGTTCGGAATACACTGAACACATTTTCCTTTAAATAATCGCATATTACGTTCGAATTAAATTTTTTAATAGCCTTTAACAATGGAAACTCAGTCATATGATCTAATACTATTAGAATTCCAATGTTTCCAAGTTTTGAGCGCGGATATGGGCCTAGTAAATCTATATACAACTTCTGAAATGGACGCTGATCTTTATATTGTGTTGACATTGGTGGTCGCAAATCCTTATTGGGTGATTTCGATTGATGACAAACCTCGCATTGTGAAATAAATTCTTTAACATCGACTGTCATTGATGACCAATAAAACACTTTCTAATTCGTTCTATCGTTTTTGCAATACCGCCATGACATTATTTGGGTGCAAATGCGCATTTGCAACTGTTTCATGTGTCAAAGGTTTCGGAATCCAAAGTTTCCAATTAAATGCTTCTCTACTTTCGTCAACGTTTGCATGCTCTGTACGCTTATAAATTTTGTCATCTAATATATGCAGATCTGGTAGACTACTTTGGTTATCAAGGACGTTTTGTTTTATTTTCAAATACTCTTCGGATTAGAATGCTTCGGAATCCATATTCACAGACGGACATATAATTTCATTTAAATCTTTAAAATTTTGACGAGAAAGTACATCGGGTACAACATTTTGCGAACCATGTCTATGTTCGATTTTAAAACGTTAACCCTGCACATACGCTCTGAATTTTTTTAAACTTAAGATAGCAGCAAGGCACTCTAATTCTGTAACACTATAATTACTTTGTGATTTATTTAACTTCTGAGAAAAGTAAGCTATAGGAACTTCGTTACTTTATTCATTATGTTGTGCTAAAACACCACCTACACCAAGTTTACTAGCATCACATTGAATTAAAAATGGTTTTAAATAATCAAGATTTGCGAGTATTGGGGCAGATGAGAGTAACTCTTTTAATAAATCAAATGATTTTTGCGCATCTTCATTCCAATGAAAGCCTTTGCATTTTTTTAATAAATCTGTCAATGGTGTTGTGACGGATGCAAAATTTGGTATGAATCTGCGATACCATCCGGTCATTCCTAAAAATCTCCTAAGTTGTTTAACTGTTGTAGGAGGCGGATAGTTGGAAACTGCGGAAATCTTTTCAGAATCTGATATAAGGGTACTATTACCTACAACATAACCTAAATACTTCACCTCTTTTAAACAAAATTCGACGTTTATTGTGAGACCTGCTCGCCTTAAAAGGGTAGCTACTTCTGCCAATACATTGATATGGGTATTAAAGTTATCAGAAATTATTAAAAGATCGTCCAGATAAACAAAATTCATATCTTTAGGATTAGCTGGAATCACGCGATCCATCAATCGACACAACGCTTGGGGCGTTACATAACCCGAACGGCATAACACGGTATCTATACAAAGGACGATTGGGCGAATTTTCTACTAATGGAATTTGCCAAAAAGCTTTTTTCAAATCTAGCGAGCTTATAAAATCTGCTCTTGGCAACCGACTTAAAATTCCTTCAATGTGTGCTAAAGGATATGCATCCTTAATTGTATAATTATCAACTTTCCTGGAATCTAAACATAAGCGGACTATACTAGGTTTTCGGACTAGAACAACCGGATTGGACCACGGACTATTTGGTGACTCTTCGATCACTCCTAGTTTATGCATGTCATCTATTTCTGCATGTACTAATTTTTCTATTGCATGTGAAATCGAGAAATAACGTTGTTTTATCGGACGGACATTTGATTCTAACTCAATATAATGCCCTATTAAAAATGTTTTTCCTAAACCATCATTAGCATACGATGGAAACAATTTTTTTACAGATTCTAATCGAATAATTTGCTGTTCCGATAGCACATGCACATTTTTAATAGTAGGTAATTCGACACTTTTTTCTAAGTCGATCAGCGAAATTAGGCTTGGTGCTATCTTAAACTGAATCCATAAATTAACTCCCAATATAAGATTTTGCGATAAGCTAGGGTCAATGTAAAATTCAATTTTCTCTGACTGATCCTTAAAAATTATATCTAAAGTTATAGTGCCAAAAACTATTTGCTGTTTTCCGTCCGCAATGTAAACTGTTGTTTGGACCCGCTGAATATTTTATTTAATTTAATTTATTTATTTAATTTATTGAATTTGACATGGAGGTATAACAAGACATATAAATCTTATAGTTAAAGTACATCTCTTAATATTGAACATGTGTTGTAAATTTTAGATGAATTTTTTCCAGATTTTAATTGAGAAACACTTTTTAATATTTGAGTTGAAAAGACACTTTTATTATTTTATAACCTCCACTTGAGGTTGGTTAAACTACAATCTTTTAAATTGCAACGAAAGGTCTTAACAATACCTTCGTTGCAAGCTTTTCTTAAATTCTATTTTCATAATGTTTTCACTTTCACTCAATTTTGGTGTACGTGACTTTTGAAGAAAGTCCGACTTGCAGTTTTTGGCTGACACCAATTGCGAAATATCAGAATTGTTGGCAAACACTGCTCTGCTTATTTTAACGTAACCCTAATCATGCAAAGATAAATTCTATTGCAAGAGGCGTGGTCTAAGTAAAGCTTTAGCGCTTTGCTGAATTATCGCAAGTTTTTGTTAACTGTGGAAGCTAACTTGAAAGAGGTGAGTTCTACGCAAAGCTTAGCGCTTTGCCAAATTGTTATTATTGCTGTCAACGTGAAGCGTTGGGACAATGCTATGAACATGTTGCTGTACAACATGAGTTCAACATGATATGAAAAATATGATGTGCTCAACATGTGTACAGCAACATCCAAACTGAATGAAGAGTGAAGAACCATAAAGAAAATAAAAATGTGTGAACTAATTCACAACATTCCTCCCCCCTTATGGAAAAAAAAATATTATTAATATTAAGAATAATAATAATTTTTTACTAGATATCTTAGCAATATTTTTGAATATATACAAATGATGTTTTCTTAGAATTAATATGAAAAATAATTACGATAATATGTATATTTTAAAATAATGATAATATGCTATTTTAACAATTATAATATAATTAAATTTTCTCAAGTTATCTATAAAAATATTTTTGAATGTGTTGCAATAATAATGATAATAGTAATCATATTTTTTTTGTTGTTTTTATTTTTATTTATTTATTTATTTATTTATTTATTTATTTTTTTGTTATATAAATTTTTAATATCTTTTATCCTTGTTATATATGTAATATCTATTGTTTAATTTGTTAATAATTATAATGATAATCTAACCGAATTAATACTTGTGATTGAATTAATATATATATACATATATATATATATATATATATATATATATATATATATATATATATATATACGTATGTATGTATGTATGTATGTATGTATGTATGTATGTATGTATGGATATAGATAAACTTATGCAAATTATTTTATTTATATGTGTTTTGTATGTGTATTGAATCTTTCTTTTTCCTCTTGTTCTTCTGTGTGTTGGTTCGGATTTGCCTTCTTCATCTTCAATGGTTCGTTGTATGTAGTGCGTTGGATCTGTTGGGCTTTGATGGTTTTTGTGGAATTTGCAAATGGTGCTATCTCCAGTGGGCGTCATGTTAATACTCTGGACTCTAAATAGTTCAGGAGAAATTTGTCCCGTTGACTTGGTTGTCCATATGTTCGAGATGAATTTTTTTTTCTGCGATCTTGCCAAACAAATTTTTGAATCATCTTGGTGCTCATGTCGCGTTATGTAGGATATTTTAGATTTCCGAATTGTTGATATCAGAAAACCTCGTGGTTCGATATTGCATTGTTTCTTCTTTATGTAAGATTGAAGACATAATAATGCGATTTCTTCCTTTTTTTTCTTATTATACATTTTTCAGGGTCCTTTTTGCATTTTGTATTTGGCAATTGTAAAAATTCAATCATTGCAACCTACTTGTATTTGGTATAACAACAAGTTTGCGTTTAGTGTGTCCTGCCTCGTTTTCAAATATGCTGCCAATCTGCTGTTAATGTTCCTATTTTATCACCTAAAAATAAGACATTGAATAAATAATAACACTTACTCCATTTCAAGTTTATCCTCTTTATAATTTTTATTTCCTTTCACTGTTCCACTTCTTGGACTCACTTCTTAATCTAATCACAACTCACTTAAGAAATAAATAACTACAGCTTATAAACTAATACTTAATCTAAGTTTCAATGCTACTTTTCCAGTGTCTTTTGCTGCTTCAGCCTAGAAACATAATTTTGGCCAATCACAGTGTGTTTTGATGCTTATGCCCAGAAGCATAATTTTAACCAATCACAAGTTCCGTAAAGAACTCAAGTTCGATCCACAACTCGACTTCTTAACGCTGACCGTGAAAGCAACTCTTGCATAATCAGCAACCCGCGATGACATTGAATCGCAAAGTCATTGAATTGAAGTCATATTTGTTTACAAACAAATTGCACCACGTGCTTATTTTCGTTGACGTTGCTGCGAATTTGGTTTATAGTTACAATTGCTGACTAAGTAAATTGTCGCCGCTTATTTTGGCAACGACCAAAAGGTGTGTCATCAAACCAACATCATTTACTTTTTGTTTTAACAACAATTAGAATGCATATAATATTATTTAAATATTTAGCAATTAATATTTAGCAACAGCAAATAACCCATTAGAAAAATATCAATGAACTGTCACACTATGAGTGACTGTCATAATGCTAACTCTCAACATTCCTCCCCCATTACAAAAAAAAAAATTTTTTTTTCGACTTACAACAATCTTATACTAGCATCTCATACCAATACCTTACACTACAGTACAATACAAACATACTACCGATACTTAATACATACATAACCGCATACTTCTGCTCCGCAATCACCTTGTCTATGTATTACAGATGTTGTTGTCAAGATATCGTGATCGGTCTCCGTTGGTATATTGGCGGGCTCATGCAATATTGGCATGGTTAATCGATCTTCATATGTGGTAGCGATACTGGTTTCCAAGTTCCAGATATGAGTTCTTGTACTTGTCTTCTTTCCTTCGGACTGCGGTTCGCACCATCTTATTTGTTAGTGAAGCCGTCATCGATCTCACAGATCTAGGAGTCCCTGAGTAGAATACTTCTCGGGGTCCCGACTGCTCCAGACTCCGTCTAGCTTGCTTCCGACACTACATTGCGATGTCGCTTTAGCTTCGATGTGTAAATTCAATATGTTCTTTAAGAACCACTCTGATTCGTACATTATCTTCAGTTTCACTGTCAATTCGCTCAGCATCGCTTGGCCCAAAACGTCCGGATGCAACATGCTATGCTCAGATTCATTCTTGCTAACTTTCTGGTTCTGTTTCTGAAGCTTTTTCAGGTTTGTGTTCACAATCTTCTTTATTTCAACACTATGATAGCGAATTCAATTGATGCCATCTCCTTATGTGATTGTGTTTAATTCTGGTGAGTTCCTCTAGTGTAGCGTTCATTCCAGCACGCAACCCCTCTATCTTTTTAATGGTTGCTTGCAACGTTCTGGACAACCTGTCGTAATTACTGGCCATCACCGTTACTTGTTGCTCTATCATATGTTTTACGTAGTTTAACGCATATGTTTTCCGTATGTTTTACGCGTATCGTAGGTTTTCCGCAACAGTGCGTTTTTTGTGCATGAACCCTGTACCCTTGACACGAAGTCATCTGTTAACTACAATTGTTCGCTTGAGTCAGTTACAACAAATTTCGTGATTACTGTTCACTCCGCCCTGTAGATCCCTATATCTGTTTTCCGATCGAACACGAGTGAATGCTGCTCCAACGCTGTCGGTCTGTGAATTGAATCTACCTGGACCCTCACAATGAGAAGGATTAGCCATATTATTGCCAACTTATTTTTCTAATAAAACTATATCTAATTACTGTCACAATATTTTTAGTATTCAATGAGATTTCGTTTTTATAATTATTTTTACTTAAATCTAATCATTTTCGTGTATTCATCATTACAATCACTTACATATTTAAGTGTCTATAATACATAATTATATTCATATAATAACATCGTTATATCTCTATCAAAATTATCATTCATATATTACCTTATATAATATTGTACTTTAAAATTTTATAAAATAAAAAAAACACATTTTTCTTATAAATTAAAATTCTCTTATATTACGAAGTTTGATATTATCTTATAGTTTGTGTTAATATTTTACAATATAAGTTGTGGTATGTACAAAATACATGTGTCATATAACATATTTATTTAAGTTTATATTTTTATATTTTAATATCTATTAAACTAAACAGCATAATAAATACGTATTTTGGTTTTGTTGTTTCATAAACATTTTTCCAGAAGAGAAAAAAAAATATTAATTTATTAATAATTCTAACAGAATATATTTTATCTGAATAACATATTCTTTTAGTAAAACATCTTCCACTTTTTTTTTGTTTTAAACCTTGTGAAGTTTAGCTTATTTTTAATCTGCTCATTCGACATATATGCAATTTTTATTTTTATTTATTTTTCATTCTATCGCAAATCTCTAACGAAACTTAAGTGATCATCTTAAGTTTTCGCTCGAGTTCACCTAATACGATTCGTAATACACGTATGCAATTTATCAAGTTGCAGACTAGTATTCGTCGTATTTAGTGAAATGCGTAAAAACAATTTACTGCTGTTCTTTTCAAACTATTTAATTAATAGCTTAAGATTAGCATAAAGTCTAACGGATGTCGATTCTTTTCGAAGAGTACATCGAATCCTTACATAAAATGTAATTGCCTGTTCTCATTTGTTTCTATCCTTAATACAATTCTATTATTTAATAATTTATATCTTTTAACTATATTTTTGTTTTATATATATATTCATTTCCTCAACTTCAACTTCAATTTCTACATTTTTCTTTTTTTTTTTTGTCCATTCAACATAAACTCATAATTTATTGCACAGGCTAGTAAATTACCCGAAGTAATACTTAGCTGCTTTAATAAAATAAATATCAACATAACAATTGGATCATTTGCTAACTCTAAAAAGTCTTGTATGCATTTTGCAACTGTTGTATGCATTTTCTCATAATTTTTATAATATTTCTCTAATCAATTAAGTCAATCATAATAATCTCTTTTGGAGCATATTCTAGCTCTAAAAACCTATTTTTCATTCGTTGTAAACGTATTTATATATTTTTTATAATATTATTTCTAGTCTTTTAATTCAATCATATTTTTCCTATATATCATTTGGAGCATTTTCTAGCTCTATAAAAAAAAAAACCTACTTGTCATTTATTTGCTCGTCAGCAATTAACATAAATTAATAATTCTTTATTTATTAAAAATTCAATTCATCATAATCTACTTTTCAATATATTTTAATTTAAAATTAATAATTCAACCATAATTTCATAATTCACTTTACAATTCAAAATTTCTATGCTAGTTATCTACGCTCAGCAGTACTTAGCTATTTGTTCAATATCTCAATTTCGTACAAATATATTTTATCGCATTTATTTCGTATAAAAAACTCGTGTTATCATTTATAATTCTTTCTTATTTATATTTATCCTAATATTTCTTGTTTTCATAATCTTTAAATTTGGTCCGCCACATGCTAGTAAATTAACCCTAAGTAATACATAGCGATCTGTGGGTACCGTTTTCTTCTGTTTTCCTATTTCCTATTCATTATCACACAATACTAAACTTTTCGCAATTTATTTATAAATATATTTCCGCATTTTAACAACTAATACATCAATTTCTAATTATGGTATTTTTTCAACAAATTGTTGTGTATTTTCTTTCCCTTTCCTTTTATTAATATTGTCGTTGTCACGGGGGAAGTGACGGACAAAACCTTATAGGGCCCTACCCGAATTGGTGAAAATTTATTTTTCCTATTTTGATTCTTCATTACAATCATTTCCCCAATTTGAAACTCAATGGGATTTAATGATTTATCGTAGCTTGTTTTAGATTTTTCTATTACCTTTTCTTGATTTTGTCTCACTATTTCATGCGCCCGCTGTATTTGATATTTTAATATTTTGTTATAATCATCGGCATTATACAGCGGTGAAACTTTACGTCTCAAATTAGTTGGCATATCAGAATCATAACCATATAGTGTTCGGAAAGGTGTTTGCCCAGTTGACACATGCATCGTATTATTATGGACATGCATTGCCGAATTTAACCATTGATCCCAATTGGAACCATCCTCCTTAGCAAAACATCTCAAATATTCTGCTAATGGTCTGTGACTACGTTCTAATGATCTATTGGCCTGTGGGTGATAGGGTGTAATGTGCATTTTTTTAATACCCAATAATTTGCATGTATCAGAAAATAACTTTGACACGAAATTAGAGCCATTGTCAGTTACTAGAATTTTCGGAAAATTGTGGCGTGTTATTATTTCATCATAAAATGCTTCTGCGTCTGGTATTGCTACACAGCACATATATTTTGAAAAATCGTCTTGAAATGTTAAAATGTATTTATTGCCAGATACTGTCTCAGGTAAAATTCCTACTAAGTCCATATAAACTTTATCAAAAGGGCGCGTTGGTATATCTGTCAAGACCATTGGCATTTTTGTTAGCTTAGAACTTTTGTTAACTTGACATTTAGGGCAATTTTTTACGTATTCTTTAATTTGTTTTTGCATACCCTTCCACCTATATTGCTTTCTTATTCGAAAATATGTTTTCAGTGTGCCCTGATGACCCCCTAACGGCGAGTCGTGAAAGTCTCTAAGTACTGTTTTAATTTCTTCAGGATCGGTTAATACTTGACTCGAGATTGTTTCACCATCCATATCCGTTACTGTGTCGTCCAAGACTGGCTTACTGACGCCCGGTTGTGGATCTATTGCCTTTGGTTTATTTTTAGAACGGGTTTGAACTGCCGCAATTTCTGTTTCTAATTGTGGAATCCTACTTAATGCGTCAGCATTTAAATTCTTTTTGCCAGGTTTATAAATTATTTCGAACTCGTATTCTGATAATTTGTGCCTGAACCTGGCTAGCCTTGACGTTTGATCCTTTAAATTCGCTATGCTACGCAGTGGTTGATGATCCGTATAAACCGTGAATGGACGCCCCAACAAATACGCTCTATAATTTTTTGTGGCCCATACTATTGCCAAAAATTCTCGTTCAATTGTTGAGTACCTTGTTTCTGCGTCATTCAGAGCTCTACTTGCAAATGCGATTGGTCGATCAGAACCTGGCTCGCCCTGTGACAGCACTGCGCCTATAGCTTCTCCACTTGCATCTGTTGTCAATACAAATGGTTTTGAAAAATCTGGGTATGCTAGAACATTAGGTGAAATAATTGCTTCCTTAAGTTTTATAAATGAGTCCTGGCACTTGTCTGTCCATACAAAACTGGCATCCTTCCGCAACAGTTTATTAATCGGTAGTGTTAACCTTGCCATATTCTTAACGAATTTTCTGTAATAATTTACCAAACCTAAGAAGGCTTGTACCTGTTTCTTGGTCTTGGGTACCGGAATATTTTTTAAACATTCTATTTTATCGGGATCTGGCATTGCGCCTGACTCCGTGCATTTGTGCCCTAAATATACTACTTCACGCCTTAAAAAATTGCATTTTTCTGTATTTAATTTCAAATTATTTTCCCTCAATTTTTCTAACACCTTACATAGTCTAATTTCGTGCTCCATTATGTTTTTTCCATACACAACTATATCGTCCAGATATACGAAACAATCAAGTCCCTGCAATCCTGTTAAAATGTGGTTCATTATTCTTTGAAACGTAGCGGGTGCCCCCGTCAATCCAAATGGCATCCTATTAAATTCAAAATGTCCCAAACCCGTGCTGAACGCTGTTTTTTCTCTGTGGCGTTCATCCACTAGCACTTGGTGATAACCACTTGCAAGATCTAATGTTGAAAAATACCTACTGTGACCTAATTGAGCCAAAATTTCATCAATACGAGGTATTGGAAATACTTGCTTAATCGTTGCGTCGTTCAATTTTCTGAAATCTATTATCAGTCTCCATTTTTTCTGTCCGTCCTTGCCACTCTTTTTAGGTACCAACAATAGTGGTGAATTCCAAGGCGACGTGCTTGGTGATATAATATCGTCGTCTAATAACTTCTGCACCTGTTTGTTGATTTCTTCTCTGTGAACATGTGGTAATTTATATTGTTTTCGGTTGATCGGAGGTTGGCCGTCTATTGTGGGGATTTCATGTTTTAAAATAGGTGTATACGATAGCTCATCCCCCTCTAACAGAAAGACATCATGGTATGACGCACATATTTTTTCTATGGATGCCTTCTCTTCAACATTTGCATTTGGATCCAATTTTAATGAATCAAATAGTTTGCATATTCTGTGTCGTATGTTTATGCTTTGTACGCTATTCATTGTGCCACTCACTGGTTCCATAAATTTATTATAATTTGAAAATTTGAGCTGTATGTTCTTATTCAATATTATATCTTTTTCTGTTGAGTTTAACACTGAAACGTAAACACTATTTTTTCTCACATTTGATATGGTTTCTCCGATATAGACTCCTGGTGAAATTTCCTGATTTTGAATTATTACTACGGGGATCTTGGTTCGTAGTGGTAATCTGGAGATACCTTTAGATCTTGCTGTTATTTTTATTTCTTCACTGTATAATATTTTGTTTATTTCATCTAGTGATCTGAGTGGTAGTGTTACAATTTTATTTTTGTTTCAGTCTATAAAGGTTAATCCCTTTTCCACTGCATTGATGATTGCCTGGTTCCATAGATTATCTCGTCCAAGTATACCGTCTGCCGGAACTCCTTGATCCTGCATTATTGTATATAACGTCAGACTGAGCCTTCTATGTTCCATATGTTGAATTTCAATTGATCCTGCGGTGGTCACATGTCCCCCAAATGCTCCGCTCAGATCTTTTGTGTCTTTTAAATTTCTCTCTAGTTTACTATCTAATGCACTCCACTTTACCAAGCTAGAGTCTGCACCAGAATCTACTAGTAATATTAGTTTCCCATTTTTCGCTTCCTTACAAGGAATTTCTATAAAGACATCATTTAATTTTGATATCTGTCTGAATTCCCCATGTCTACTATAAATAATGCGATTTTTCTTTGATTTTGTATATAAACTTAATTTTAATTCCTTAATATTTTCAATATATTTACTCATATTTTTATTTATGCTATCCATTCCTGAAGTAATCAAATCATTTAATATCTTTTTATTTTCTTCTATACATATCCTATTTATTATGCAATCATAAAAATTATTTTTTGCTGTTAATGCTACTATGCCGAAAACGTTCAACGTTAATACAATTAGTGAAATAAAATTATCTACCATTTTCCTACCATTGATAGCGAACGTATCCACTGCCGCGCACGGCGTCTGATTCACAATTCCTATCTTCTTTGGCCTGATTTCGCAATTTGTCTTGGGTTCCCAGATTATTGGCCTATTCTGGGCCCCTAACAGTTTCCCTGGTTGTGGTAGACTCAAAATCTCTCTTCGCAAAACAGTTTTCTAACGTATGCCCAATTCTTGCACACCATTTACATTTATTTAAATCCCCATTATTATTATTAGTATGAATATTATTCCGATAATTACTATTTCTATTTCCATTATTATTGTTGTTATTGCTATTGTAATTATTTTCTTTGTTATTATAATTACGATTATTATTCCGATAATTATTATTATTATTGTTATTATAATTATTATTATTGTTATTGTTATTATAATTATTAGTTCTATTTTCATTATGATATTCCCAATTATTGTTGTTATTATATCTTCGAACATTATTATTCCCATGATTGGCTTGCGTATTATTCTTGTAGCCATCATTGTAATCGTAATTTATTGTTTGTTGTCTACTCGTACAGTTTTGCTCCGGTTCCGGTTCATTATTTGCACAGCTAAGGCTCGTTTCGTGGCCGTAATTCCACATTCTTGACAGTAAGGTATGTTTTTCCGACTGATACATTCGTCCCTCGTATGTCCGTCATTCCCGCAAAATGAACATGTTGGAACAACTTTATCCCTTTCGTTTGCGAGCATTTCGTGCCCAAATGATCCACTATTGTTTCCTATAACAATTTTTTCGCATGTTATTTGTGAGGCCCTGTTATAGTGCACCTCTGGGGCATTCTGTGTTGTTTCTATTACACGCCCACTTTGTATTATCTCAAACGTTTCTACTGCTTCCTCTATCAGTGAATCTAGTGAGTTTGACTTATTATTTAGCATGTGTATTTTCAGTGTGCTGTCTTTAAGACCTACTTTAAAAGTCTTTTGTATGGATTTGTCCAGTTCCATTAACATTGCCTCGTCCCCCTTGCCGTTATATTGTTCTTTTATTAACTCCACCGCCTTTGTTTTCATGACATTTAGGCGTCTTGCAAAAGGTCTAATTTCTTCCGTGGATCTTTGATAGGCATGATTTATATCATTTATCACTGAGTCTAATGTTATGGTTTTAAGATATGTCCTCTTTATTACAGTATATAATTCATCTAATCTGCTAAATTGAATTCTATTAACTAGTTCAAATGCGTCTCCATACATTCTTAACTTAACACATGATATAAATTCTTGTAACTCTGTTTCCTTCGTAGCCTTTACCGCTAAATCACATCCTTGTATGAATCTACATACTTCAGAGGGCAGATCATTGGAATCCGTGCCTGAGAACATCGGAACCAAACGGTTCACGGTCTTTGCAATATGTTGGATACTCATTTTAAAATCTAGAAAATTAACTTTCTCAATGTTACTGGTATCACTAGTGAATTTCTATTTAACTTCAGATTTTTCTCGACAGATATTCCTTATTTATTTAAAAATTTATTATTTGTTTACAACATGTTTTCATTATTTTCCTCAAAACTCACTACAATACGATATATTTTTTTTCGTCCAATTTATCCATTTAATTTTGTTGTTTCATGTTGTGTTTTCTTTAATTTTCATTGTAGGGCTTCCATTAAAAATACCAGTTAAGATTTCATTTCCAACAAAATTATTTAAATTACCAAAATTAGATTTTATTTAAATTATTGACTATTTATTTTAAAAACATATTTAAAAAAAAATTCTTTCTTCCATCTAGAGCGGTTGTTTTTGTTTCTAAAACCGGCTGCGCCAATGTTAATGTCCCTATTTTATCACCTAAAAATAAGACATTGAATAAATAATAACACTTACTCCATTTCAAGTTTATCCTCTTTATAATTTTTATTTCCTTTCACTGTTCCACTTCTTGGACTCACTTCTTAATCTAATCACAACTCACTTAAGAACTAAATAACTACAGCTTATATACTAATACTTAATCTAAGTTTCAATGCTACTTTTCCAGTGTCTTTTGCTGCTTCAGCCTAGAAACATAATTTTGGCCAATCACAGTGTGTTTTGATGCTTATGCCCAGAAGCATAATTTTAACCAATCACAAGTTCCGTAAAGAACTCAAGTTCGATCCACAACTCGACTTCTTAACGCTGACCGTGAAAGCAACTCTTGCATAATCAGCAACCCGCGATGACATTGAATCGCAAAGTCATTGAATTGAAGTCATATTTGTTTACAAACAAATTGCACCACGTGCTTATTTTCTTCAAGCTAGCAACTTGACGCTGCTGCGAATTTGGTTTATAGTTACAATTGCTGACTAAGTATTATTTTGGCAACGACCAAAAGGTGTGTCATCAAAACAACATCATTTACTTTTTGTTTTAACAACAATTAGAATGCATATAATATTATTTAAATATTTAGCAATTAATATTTAGCAACAGCAAATACCCACTAGAAAAATATCAATGAACTGTCACACTATGAGTGACTGTCCTAATGCTAACTCTCAACACTGCTTCGTTTCTTCATTTTTCTTTATTCGAATCTGCTGGGCCTCTGCTTCTCAACTTCTCCTTGTTGATAACACCTAGAGCTCCTTCCACATGTCCTCAATAAAGTCCCAAGACCCCAACGATCACCTAAGCATCTTCTGCGCCAGTATCCCGTGCTGTAGAGTGTTGGCCATTATAAATAATAGTTTTTGTGCACTCGGATATTGTGAATTTACATGAATATTTTACAAACAATAATTTAATTTTGTTTTTAAATTATTTTAAATATGTGGTGTCACACTACTGGTGTGGTACTAATTTATGTAATTTTAATATAATATTCGTACAATATATAATTGTGTGTGTTAAATGATTGATTTGATATATTTAATTTACTTGAAATATAGTGTGCACAATATCTGAACTATTACTATTTAGTGTAGTACTAGCTATTATTAACTTAGTGTAATTCTTAGTGTAATTATGTTTTTAACCCAATGGCTAAGTTCGTCGTCTTATATGCGGAGGGACTCAATGCGGCGGAATCAATCCCCCTTCAATGCGCAAAATAATAAAAAAAAATATTTCATATAATTTTTTTTTTATTTCATATAATTTTTTTTTTTATAAATATAGAATATATTGTATATATGTACATATATATTATTTAAGATATTCTCAAGAATTGTTGAATTTATTATATTTTTTTTTTTAAACTAATTAAACTAAGTTTAAAAATTATTTTAATTTCAAATGCAAATTTATATTTCTCTTTTGACAGTTTTAATTTAAAATAAAATGTTAGATAAGATAATATTTTTTTTAACCCTGATTTTTTTTTTATTTTCCTTTTTAATTTTAATTCCCCTTTTTTTCATATTTTTTTTCTCTTCATTAAAAAAAAATAATAGTTAATATCTGTTATTTATATTTTTATACCCTACACTAAGAGTGAAAGGGTATATTCAGTTTGATGCGCCATTTGTAACACCCAGAAGGAAGCATCTCCAGTATGTAAAAGTGTATATATTCTTGATCAGCATGACCTGCCGATTCGATTTAGCGATGTCCGTCTATCTGTCCGTCTGTTTGTCTGTTGAAATCCCTACTACTTAAACAATTGAAGAGTTAGATAAATGAAACTCATAATTTAGATTACTTATATAACTACGCTGTATGTGCGAATTTTACTGTATACGTGCTTAGATAAACTTTTTTGCCAAAATTATATATATTGAAGTCATGCTCAAATACATGAAAATAATGTTTTCCGCCGATACGACTTGTGGTTCCCAAAAAAAAAATCGAAATTCGATACACCTACCGTTTTGTAAATATGGGTATCAAATGATTGGAAATTCTTCAGCGATTGAAATTTTGTAATTATTTTCAGGATTCGTATACCCTGGTGACCAATATACAACTTTGATTGGTAACCACACATATGTGTAGGGTATTTATAGCCGGCTTAGACCGACTATAATTTTGATAATCCTAACTATCATAATAACACCAAATTTAAAATTTCCCATGTGATCCAACCTTCCCAACTGGTCTTTTTTTTATACCCTACACCTATTAGGTACAGGGTATATTAACTTTGTGCATATATTGTAACGCCCCTTAGGAGGCGTGTCCGGTATGGAAAAGTATATATATTCTTGATCAGCATCACTACCCGAGTCCGTTTAGCCATGTCCGTCTGTCTGTCTGTCCGTCTTGCTGTCTTGCTGTCTTGCTGTCTTGCTGTCTTGCTGTCCGAATACAGAATAACTTGAGAAATACTGATCAGAATGCGATGAAATTTCGTCTCAATATATTTTAGCCAAAAGTAGGAACTGAGTTTGAAAATGAGCTAAATCGGTCGACGGACACGCCCACCTCCCATACAAGTCACTTTTATATAACTCTTTCGGAACTAATAACTCGAAAAGTATTCAAGGTATAGTTATAAAATTTAAAACGTATTGTTAGAATTCACCTAAAAATATGTGGTCAAAAAATGGGCGTGATCCGCCCACATTTTTTTTTCATTATTTCCCGGGTTTTCATAGTCGAAAATTGATCCGTAAATTATTAAAATCAAATCTATGAAATATTAGCCTTTCAAAATTTTAAATATAGGCGTGGTCCGCCCAATTATATTTTTCAATTTTTTTTTAAGTTTTTTATACTTTATATAAATTTTTAATTTATGGGGCTATAAGACGTAAATTTCTGATATATGAATAATTTTCTGTAAGCATTCCCACCAAAGGTGTAGGGTATTCCATAGTCGGGCCCGACCGACTATAAAAATCCGCCCCATGTGACCGAACTTACCCATGTGACCCAAGAATAATAGAATAATAAGATTACGCATTGCGCATGTACATCCTATAATGCTGACGTCAAAAAGTTCCGAATGTCAGGTAACGGAAATTTAAATTTGAAATTTAGACATTTCAAAAATTACAAAAAAATAATTTTACTGTTATTTTGATTGTTGTTTTTGTGTTGAAAATTTTCATAAATTGTTTAATAATGAGATGTGCTGTCTTTAAATGCACTAACACAACATTCGACTAGTTGGCTAACGTCTCGAAAAACATTGATGGGCAGCCCAAAAACATGGATGGAAGCAGGCCTGCTGTAGTTTCCTAAGTGGTTGCATCAACTATCGTTCATCAAAACATTTCGGCACGAAAATATATTTTCGTTATCCTGAGGGATCGGAACGACTCAAAAACTGTTATTTTATTATGTTTTTAGCGTATTTCGAAGTAGATTTCTTATTTTTTTCTTTGTGGTGGCCGATTACCTCCAGTTTTTCCACATTTAACACAATTATTTATAAAATAATAACACATTTGTTGTTTTCATTCTGACACAATAAAAAAATAACAATTGTCAAAAAACTTCTACGTACATGCGCAGAAGATTCAAGTTTTGAGCAACGTTCTGCGCAATCTTTGTTTCTATTATTCTTGCATGTGACCGAACTTACCCATGTGACCTAACTTTCCCAACTCGTTTTCTTATCTTTTTTTTCTATATATTTTTATACCCTACACTAAGAGTGAAAGGTTATATTCAGTTTGGTACGCCGTTTGTAACACCCAGAAGGAAGCATCTCCGGTATGTATTCTTGATCAGCATGACCTCCTGAGTTTTTTTAGCGATTTCCGTCTGTCCGTCTGTCTGTCCGTCTGTCTGTCTGTCTGTCTGTCTGTCTGTCTGCATGTCTGTTGAAATCCCTACTACTTTTAAAATTGAAGAGCTAGCTAAATGAATCTTATAACTTAGATTACTAATATACCTACGCTGTATGTGCGAAGATCGGTCCATTGTGACCTATGATCCGACCACTTATGTTCAAATACCTCTATAAAATGTACATATAAAGATCAATTTTTATGTATACGTGTTTAGGTAAACTTTTTTGGTCAAATATATATTGACATCATGCTCAAATACATGATAATAATGATTTCCGGCGAAAGGACTTGTGGTTCACAAAAAAAAAATCGAAATTCGGTACACCTACATATTTGTAACTATGGGTATCAAATGAATGGAATTCTTCAGCGATTGAATGTTTGTAGTTTTTTTCAGGATTCGTATACCCTGGTGAATGGTAACCACACATATATGTAGGGTATTTATAGTCGGCTTAGACCGACTATAATTTTGATAATCCTAACTATCATAATTACACCTACTTTAAAATGTCCCATGTGATCTAACCTTCCCAACTGGTTTTTTCTTCTCTTCATATTTTCTTTTTTTGTCTCTTTAATTAAAATTTTTATACCTCCTTTTTTTTTATTTTAGTTCCTGTTTTTTCATATATTTTTATTTTTGTCATATATGTGTATATATATATATATATATATATATATATATATATATATATATATATATATATATATATATATTTTCATATGAAATATAATTGAATGTACGTGCTTACGCTTCAGTATATATTTTATATTTCAAATACAAATTTTCAATTGTGAATTATAAATCCAAAACAAAACATTATTTTTAATTAAATATTTCAAAAGTAATTTTTAACAAAGTAAATAACCAATAATTTAGATTACAACTCGGTCAAACTGACAATGATCGTCCTAGATCAAAAACAAATATACATATATAAAAAAATAATATATTTAATTAACATTATAAAAATTATATTATTGTAAAATAATTTATTCTCAGCCAAACTAATAACTAATCGGCCTCGATTCAACAAAAATCAAATATTGACATAAAAAATAACAAAAATTAAAATTAAGAGTTATTGCCATGTATGACATGTACAGCCTCTTTACCACACTTCAACAACCATTTTCGCATTCTATTAGCTTCAATAACACCATCATATGGCAACTGAGTTAATTGACTGTTTTCTATATCTCGAATTACATAGCGATCTTTATCCAATATTTTGTGAACTACATATGGTCCTTTGTATTTAGGAACAAACTTTTTATTCGTACCAACCACGGTATCTATATTTCTTATAACAACAAAATCACCAATTTGATACTCTTTGGGAACTGTACTATGCTTCAGAAAATAACTCAAATTATATTCTTGTGACTTGCTTATGGCTTTTGTTGCATCTGAACGTACTTGATGTAAATTGCGTCTAAACTCACATACATTTTTCTTATTTAAGTATTCTGTAAATTCATCTACTATAGTTCCTCTTTGTTCAACACCAAATAACAGTATACTTGGCGTATTTTTAGTAGTGCTGTGAATTGAATTGTTGATTGCATATTCAACTTGAAGCAATTTTTGTGACCAGTCAGAGTGATTTATTGGATCGCTTAATTTTCCTAACATCATTTTAATCACCCTATTGACTTTTTCCGCCTGACCATTTGCTTGTGGAGAGGCAACCGCAACTTTAACATGCACAATGTTATTTTTTTAATAAAAACTCATATTCTAAAGAAGTAAAACAAGTTCCTCTATCGGTTATTAATTGCCTCGGGCGACTATAATAATTAAAATATTTATCAAGTGCAGCGTTTACTTCTCGAGAACTAGTAGAGTTAGTTGGATATAATTTTACAAATTTCGTGAAGGCATCTATTATCACCAAAATATGTTTTCTTTTGGAATTAATCGATGGTAACGGAACAAAATGATCGACATGAATTGTATCAAAGGGCACTTCTATTTTTGGAATGTTATGCAAGTTTCTTTCTCGCGCTCTAAAAGGTACAGCATACATAATACATTTAATGCAATTTGCTATAAATTTTTCAATATTCGGGCGCATTGATGGGAACCAATAATACATTGATATCTTATCATTACATTTATCAGTTGATTGATGACCTAATTTTTCATGCATTAATCGAATTACATTGTCCTCCATCTCACTTGGTACATATAACTTTGATCCGTCCCTTTTTATTCTAAAAACCAGTCCATCCCTTAATTCAAAATCTTTTACTTCTTCAGTTTCCAAACGAATACGTAAATTTTTAATTATTTCATCGCGCTCTTGTGTGACTTGAATTTGAAAATCAACGTCATTTGCATTCATTACAGATGCAATTTGACATCTACTCAAAGTATCTACATGCCCCATAGAAACACCATTTCGATGCTCAATGACATAATTATAATTTTCAAGTTCTAAAGCCCATCTGGCTATTCTCGAATTAATTTGCTTCTTTCCTAAATTCATTGTCAATGAATTACAATCAGTAACTATTTTAAATGGTATACCCTCCAAATATACTCTAAATCGTCTTAACGCGTAAATTATAGCAAGCGTCTCTAGTTCGAAACTGTGATACTTCGCTTCGGCAGCAGGAGTAGTTTTTGAAAAATACGATATTGGATGCAATTTACCATCACTTTCTCGTTGCAATAAAACGGCACCGAAACTAATTGAACTAGCATCACAATGCAATTGAGTCTCCTTAATAGGATTATAAATAGAAAGGATTGGGGATTTAACTAATCGGTCTTTAAGATCATTAAAAGACTCAATGCATTTTTCATCTAACCTGAAATCGGCGTTTTTTTTCAATAAATCCTGCAACGGTTTTGCAATTCGACAGAATGATGGCACAAATCGCCTAAAATATGAAAAGAGTCCAATACATGAATGTAACTCCCTCTGATTAGTTGGAATTGGATATTTTTTAATAGCAGCAATATGTGATTCTCTTGGGGAAATACCTGAAGAAGATACTGAATATCCTAAATATTCAATTTTATTATAACAAAATTTACATTTAGACAAATTCAATTTTAAATCTCGACTAGTAATACGGTGTTTCACAGTATTCAATAAATTTACATGGTCTTCAAAATTAGCAGTAGCATTTAATATGTCATCCATATAAATAATTATTTTCCTAGTTTCTACTAAATCACGAAAAATATTATTAATGAACCGTTGAAATACAGCTGGAGCATTTTTGAGACCAAATGGCATTTTCAAATATTCAAAATGACCATTGGGAGTAACAAATGCTGTGTATGGGACTGAATCGGAAGAAAGTTGAACTTGATGAAATCCGTTTTTTAAGTCCAGCGCGGTAAAGAATTGTTTGCCTTCTAAATACTCAATGCAATCCTCAATTAAGGGCAATGGGTAGTTATACCTAACAGTGATTTTATTTAAACCGCGATAGTCAACGCACATCCGCGTCTGTCCATTTTTCTTTTTGACTAAGACAAGAGCCGAAGCACACGGTGAATTACTTGGGCGAATAGTACCATCTTTAAGAAGTTCACTCACAATACTTTGTACCTCGGTACGCTCCATAAATGAAAGGCGTCGAGGAGCCAGTAAAAAGGTACATCTGTGGCCAAGCGAATATTCATTTCATACTCTAACGGCTCTACCGGTATATTTTTGGGCTTTAAATATGAATCTGCAATCAATGAATTCAATTCCTCACGAAGAGGTTTATGCAATTTACAGTCAATATCTAGTTCAATCTCTTCAGATGCAATATCAATACTAAATATATTGGGTACATTACATTTGACTACTTGAGTTGACACATCATAGGAAATAGGTTTACTAAGGTTTTTTACAACAGTTGATGTGTCGCATGTGAAAAGGCTATAATGTTTCAGAAGTTTAAAATAATTCGGATTAAGAGTGCAATTTTTATTATTTAGTAATAACAATTTATCTTTTGCGTATTGCAATCGTATTCGAGTTGATTTAATATTAAATGTATTTAAAAAGTCTCTACCCAAAATTACAGGTGTTAACATAGCATTGCCTAGCAAAATTATAAAATGAATTTTCTTAAATTGACTTCCAAATTTAACGATGCAATCAATTTCACGACTCTTTAACAAAACTACATTTACTGCCCGTATCGAAAAGAGAAACATATTTGTAAAATTTTGCACTTTTTTCCGAATGTATTCCGAAGGCAATACTCACATAATTAAAAGCACAAACTACATCACTTTCATCTAATTTTAGGTCGCCAATCACAGAGACTTGTTTGTCGATTGCTTGTAAATTCTTCTTAGGGTTCGAACATGAGCGATGATGATGTCCCATTTGCCAGCAGCGAAAACAGGATCCTTGTGGTCGCAGTGGAAAAGGACAATGAAGCTTTATATGTCCTGTTTAAAACAATTTGTGATGCCTTTCCGTTCCCTATTTCCGCATTTGTTGTCATCGGCACTGAAGATTTATTTGAAATGACCGATATTTTGTTCACACGATGATCCGAATTCGGCTTTAAATATTTTTCTTGATAACGATTAATCAGCGTTTTTAATTCCTGAATAAAACGAGCACCAAGTAATAACTGAATATTAAACGTTATTTCCAATTCCTTCAATGATAAAATCGATCAATTCTATTTCAGTTATATCAGAACGTTTCGCAATCGATTGCATTGTAAGAACGTAGCAATGCAACGATTCGTCTCGTTTATTCCATCGTCTTTGATTCATCATTCGATATACATCTTGGCGACTAACTGCAACATCAAACTCAGCGATGAGTGCATGCTTTAAATCTTCGTAACTTAGAGTTAATGTCGTTGAAAGAAAAACTCGAGCAGTGCCCGCCAGAGATCGTCGCAGGCTTATTAATTTGAAGCGATTATCGGCATTTATGGTGATCATGATATCCTCAAAATCTCTCAAAAAATGACGAACTGAATGAGCCGGATCGTCACCATGAAATTTATGGATACTGTTTTCAATATCACCATAATCACATTTTCGCTCATTATGAACGACATCTCTTTCTAATTTATTAATAATACCTTTCAACTCCAAGATTTCTTTTTTTTTTGAGCATTTGCAACTCACGTACAACATTATCAGTTGAGTATTCGCTGGTTCTCATTTCGTCAGCATCAAAAGACATTGGCATAACAGCATTGGCATGGTAACCGTTCACAGGAACCATGGCAGCATTTCTGACAGCAGCTGCAGCAGGAGCATAATCAGTAACAGCATGATTGGAAACAGCATGATTGGAAACAGCATTGGGAACAGAAAGGGGATAATCAGCCTCTGAATTCACATTATTTGAAACAGCAGCGGCAACAGAATCGGCAACAACTGCAACATTATCGGCAACAACAGCAGCGACAGGAGGAACATAACCGGCAACGGCAGATACAATAGGAGGAATATCACCACAAACGGCAGATAAAACAGGAGGAACATAATCGGAAACAGCAGTAACAATAGGACGATCATTATCAGGAACAGCAGTAGCCATAGGAAGAACATAATCGGGAACAGCAGCAAGATGTTCAGCATACAATCGTTTAAGCTGTGCTGCAGTTGCAGTTGGCCGAAAATCGACACCAAAGTTTGTTAAATATTCTTCTAATTTCTGCTTGGTAGTTCTTTCCATTATTATTCCAATTATCCTTTCCAATTATTTAACATACAATTGGCGAGTGGTCACCCCACATCTGAGTTGAAATATAATTGAATGTACGTGCTTACGCTTCAGTATATATTTTATATTTCAAATACAAATTTTCAATTGTGAATTATAAATCCAAAACAAAACATTATTTTTAATTAAATATTTCAAAAGTAATTTTTAACAAAGTAAATAACCAATAATTTAGATTACACATATAACATTTTTTTTATCTTTTTTTTTCTTCTTTAAAAATTGAATAGTTAATATTATTATCTTTTTTTTTCTTCTCTTTAATAAAAATTTGTATTCCTCTTTTTTTTAATTTAATTCCCCATTTTTTTTCATTTATATTTTTTTATCTCTTTTTTTTCTACTTTAAAAATTAATATTATTATCTTTTTTTCTCACTTTTTTTCTTTTCTTTAATTATAATTTGTATCCCTCTTTTTTTTAATTTAATTCCCCATTTTTTTCGTATTATTCGGTATGCGGCTAAGCGCATCAGCGTTTAAATTACTTTTTCCCGGTTTGTAATGACTTTCGAAATCATAATCCGACAATTTGTGTCGGAAACGCGCAAGGCGTGATGTCTGATCTTTTAAGTTTGCTATACCCTTTAGGGGCTGATGATCTGTATAAATTTTAAATGGTCTTCCCAATAGAAATGCCCTAAAATTTTTTGTTGCCTATACAATTGCCAAGAATTATTTCTCTATAGTAGAGTAGCGTGTTTCCTCATCGTTATGATGAGACCTACTGGCAAACGCGATCGGACGGTCGCTTCCAAGTTCACCTTGCGAAAGAACCGCGCCAATTGCTTCGTTACTGGCGTCTGTCGTGAGCAAAAAGGGTTCGTTAAAATCCGGATACGCTGGTATGGGTGGTGACATAATTGCCTCTTTAAGTTTTAAAAATGAATTCTGACAATTGTCATTCCATATAAACTTAGTGTCCTTTTTAAGCAAACAGTTTATTTGTAATGACAGTTTCGCCATACCTCCTATAAATTTTCTGTAATAATTAATTAAACCTAAAAATGCTTGAACTTCCTTCCTATTTTTCGGAACTGGAATATTTTTTACACACTCTACTTTGGCTGGGTCTGGAAGGGCACCTAACTCAGAACATTTATGTCCTAAATATATAACCTCGCTTCGCAAAAACTGACATTTAATTTCAAATTATGTTCTCTCAGCTTTTGTAAAACCTTGCATAGTCTATGCTCGTGTTCTGCTAAATTATTTCCATAAACCACTATGTCATCTAAATAAACGAAACAGTCAATACCCTGTAAACCTCTTAGTATGTGGTTCATTATCCTTTGAAAAGTGGCAAGTGCCCCCGTTAAACCGAATGGCATTCTGTTAATTTCGAAATGACCAAGACCAGTACTGAAAGCAGTTTTTTCTTTGTCACTATCTTCAACTAGAACCTGATGATTACCACTTGCTAAAATCTCATGGTATAGAATCTCATGGTATAGGAAATACCTGTTGGATGGTGACGTCATTTAATTTTCGGAAATCTATAACCAGTCTCCATTTCTTATTGCCATCTTATCGCACTTTTTAGGTACCAATAATAATGGGGAATTCCAAGGCGACATGCTTGGTGAAATAATTCCAACGTTTAACATCTCTGAACTTGTCTATTAATATCATTTCGATGCGTATGGGAAAATTTATACTGTTTCTGAGTTATTGGTGGCTGATTCCACTGAGTGAGTATTTCATGTTTTTATATCGGAGGGAATGAAATTGCTATGAATGGAGATAATCCTTATCGGTGGCATTTAAAATTGATGCACTCTATTTCTTCTAACGTTTGTTAAACTCTCTCCCAAATATACTCCTGACTGAATTTCCTGTTTGTGCAACAAAACTATAGGAATTCTTGTTCTTAACGGCAGTGATACAACCATGGCCGTTCTGGGCTGTACCCTGATTTGTTGATTAAAATTTATATTTTTTAAGTCTTGCAAAGATTTTAAAAGAAATTTAACAATGTGATTTTTGTCTTCATCAAAAATGTAATCTTTTTATTTAACGCATTTATTATAGATCTGTGCCAGAGATTCTCACGCCCGACCATCTGCTGGTACCCCTTATTCAAGTGATACAACGTGTAGCGTTAAACTCAGGTTTTCTATGTTTGTGTGCTGAATCTTTGTGGAGCCTAAGGTTCTAACGCATCCACCAAAAGCACCACTCAGATCTTTCTGAATATTTTATTATAATTCGGCATTAATCAGGCTGGCCTCAGCTCCAGAATCCACTAACAGAGTAAGTTTTCCATTTTTTGCTGCCACGCAAGGTACTTCAATGAACACATCACTCGTATCGGATATCTTGAAACACTCTCTATGCCGGTTAAATATTTTACGATGCATGCCTAATTGTAAAGCTAATTTCATTATCCTCGACATAAATTTACTCTTAAAATTATTAGCAATTGAAGACAATTTAATTTTACAAATCGTGAATTTATTATACATTTCTGACGATCAAACGCACATAGCGCTAATAATAAAAAGAAATATTGAAATTACTCCATTGCAAATTATACTGTACGGAATGTATCCACAGTCTTGCCAGACGTTTGATCTACAATTCCCAAATTTTCAGGGCAGTTAATTACAACTTTCTTTTTATTTGATCTACTTTTTATTTTATTATTCTTGATTTTAATATTTTTTACTTTCGATTCAATTAGTTTTACTTTCCTTACTTTATTTGCTTTCTTTATAATTTGTTTATTTTTAATTTCCCTAATTCCTATATTCTGTTCATTATTTGCGTCAAGTTGTGTATTATTATTATTATTTAGTTCATTATATGTTTTTGTTGGAAGAATTCTATCTTCATTAATATGTATTTTTACTTTTTGTTCTTCATTTTCTGCGTTAATAATATTCGCTGTTTTATTTTGTTGTAGTGTCCTCTTTGGAAATTCTACAACTATTGGCCTTACTACACTATTTGCTAAGGGTCCCCCGTTTAGTGGCCTTGACTGGGCATCTGGTAGTTTCCCTGTGGACTGCTATTATTGTTACATGCATCATATTTGCGTTTGGCATAACAATTCATAATAACATGTTCGTCCTTTCTGCACCAAGTGCAATATTTGGCGGGCCTGTTTGCAAAATTCCCATTACCATTATTTCCTTGAAATGTGTATCGCATTTAACACGACAATCCCCCTCGACGTGTCCCCCTATATGGCACCAATCGCATCTCAATCCTGGAGCACCCCCGCCTTGGTTCTGGATACCACCTTGACCATTTACCTGAGGTACGGGTGGCAGACTTCCTTGGGAAACAGTATGCCCTCGAAAAACATTCCGACCCGAACGAAGCATGACATTCATCCCTCAGATGTCTCTTCTTCTTGCAAAAAGAACATGCAGGTGTAGGCTGCTTCATACCGACATTTTGTGTTTTCTCTTCCGTCTCCTTTTTTTCATTGCCTTGGCCACCTGATGCATTACGATTATTTGGCATGAAGGCCGATGAGGGCTCATTGAAATGGACTCTAAACTTGTCTATGCGCGTTAACTCTGCTGACTCCCTTTGTATCGTCGCATGGTCCAATGCCTCTTCCACCAATTTCTCCAGTGTTGTTTCCTTACTGCTTAACATGAGCATTCGCAAAGTGTAATCCCGAAGTCCTAACTTAAATGAGCTTTTAACTAATTTATTCAATTCATTAACGAACACGTCGTCTTTCGTATCATGCCAAACGCCTCGAGAAAGATCTAATACATTCCCCCGGATACTGAGATGCCTTTCTAATGTCATATTGAATGGCATCTACTGACCTACATTCCAAGTACGTATTTCTTAATAGATTGTATAAATCATCTATTGTGTCAAACTCCTTTGAACTTACTAAGTCAAAAGCATCTCCCTGTAAACGAACCCTAACGCATTTAATAAACTCCTTCATTTGTTCAGGCTTCAGTTCTGCCCTCACCACTTCACATCCTTCAATAAAACGGTGAAGATCAGTCCTCAGCGATGATGAGTCTGCACCTGCAAAATCTGGCACCGCATTTTTAACGAATTTCGCGACTTCGCCTATCCCATGTTGCCCTGTGTTGTGATGTCATCACTCTCTATGGTATCCTTGTGGTATAAGGATGTCTCGTGCGCTGTCTTAACCTCGTCGTTCAAATATCTAATAAGGGCGTTCAACTCCTGTATTTTGTTGTTCGCTTCCCCCAACACCGCGTACTCCTCCCTTGCCAGGCGTCTGACAGAATTATTTATTGATTTCTCAGAAATATTCTTTTCTTTCAATAATTTTTTAGCTTCTTCTTCTTACTCTGCTGTACGTTTTAAACAATAATCGTTTAAACGTTTTCTCAACACGTCAACAAATCTTTCTAATTCACCATTTTCTGCTAAAACAGATTTAATTTTTAAATTTTGGAAATTTAATAAGTCTTCTACTATTTTATCTGCCTCCTCTAATTTAGATAAATGCAGAATTCTAGTGTGGAGACACACTCAACAATTCACTGTACTTAAATTTTATTTTAGTTTTAAGTTTTTATAATTCAAAATTTTATTATAAATAAAATTAATTCTAATAATTTTGTGAAAGCGAAAAGTCAATTTTATTTTGTGACTGCCTCGACTTTACCACAAAATTGGTGACCTTCGACGAGAGATCGGTGACTGACTACAAATTAGTGCTCGCCTACAAAGATGCCACTCACACATTCACCATCGCGTTCACCATCGCCTCCAGCGGATAGTGCTACGCGAAATCAATCGGACAGCAACAATCAACACGGTCAACAACAGGCAACAGCAGAGATTGCAACCGCAGCTACAGGTACGGTCCACAGACTACCACCATTCTGGTCGGAACAACCACGCTTATGGTTCATACAAGTTGAAGCAGTCTTCACCATCTCGCGCATTTCTCGAGATGACACTAAGTATGCGCACGTAATAGCGAACCTGGACCCATCGTATCTGAAGTTCATCGGCGATATCCTCGTTAATCCGCCAGCAGAACGTAAGTACGAAACAATCAAAGAGCGACTAATTTCATCGTTCGCGATTTCTGAAGAAGCCAAACTCAAAAAACTCTTCAGTGGTCTGATTATTGGCGACCAGAAGCCAACACATTTTTTGCAATCTATGAAAACTCTTGCAGCAGGCAATGGTGTTGGTGATAACGCCTTAAAGACATTATTTCTTGACCAACTACCTGAGAACGTTCGATCGATTTTAGCTACCAGCAACGCCGAGCTAGTCGAACTTGCACAACAGGCGGACAAAATCATCGAGATTGTACGTCCACACGTTGCTAGCGTGTCAACGGACAACACTCTGATACATCAATTGACCGCGCAAATCGAAGCGTTAGATCGGAAGTTCAACGACGCATTTCGCGGAAGGAGCGCAAGCCGTAGGAGTCCTCGCGATGCAAGTGCAGGCACTGGTCAACGCTATCGCAGCAAATCCAGCAACCGGAAAGATTGGTGTTGGTACCATAACCGATGTGCCACCAAGGCCAAAAAGTGCATCCCACCATGCGCATATCATCAATCAAAAAACTAAATGAAGTTTCGGGTACAGCGGCTCCCGGAATTTCAACACCATCATCAGGCCGCTTGCTAGCCACCGATAGGTGCACAAAAAAGACATTCCTTGTCGATACTGGGGCTGACGTCTCGGTAATACCAGCTGCTCAAGTCACAAAAAACACGCTGTCAAAATGTAAATTAAAACTGTTCGCTGCAAACGGAACAGAAATCAGGACCTACGGCACACAACTTCTGCAGGTAAACCTAGGTTTAAGAAGAAATGTTTATTGGATTTTTATTGTCGCAGACGTAACACGGCCAATACTAGGGTCCGATTTTTTAAGTCATTTTCATCTATTTCCGGATTTGCGTAATCGTACACTGGTCGACGGCAAGACTTTTATTACAACTCCAGCTGAGCTGACTAAAATGTCCTCACCATTCGTTTCGCTTATCGTAAAGGACAACTCCTCTTACCAGCAGCTACTGAAACAATTTCCAGAAATCCTAAGTCTTAATTCTTCATTACAAAGTCCGAAACAAACAACAGCCTTTCATTTTATTGAGACTACTGGTGCACCTGTAGCAGCAAAAGCACGCCGGTTAGATCCAGCTAGATTAGCCATAGCAAAAAAATAATTTCAATTTATGCTTGAGCATGGTATTGTTAGACAATCCAAAAGTGCATGGGCGAATCCTTTGCATATGGTTCCCAAAAGCAATGGCGTTTGGAGACCATGCGGTGATTATCGCTATCTTAATCAAAAAAACACTTCCAGATAAATATTCAATCCCTTTTATCACCGATTTGAATAGCAACTTAAAAGGAGCAACGATTTTTTCTAAGATAGACCTCGTACGCGCATATCACCAGATTCGCGTCAATCCAGACGACATACCGAAAACCGCAATAATAACACCATTCGGGTTATTTGAATTTCTAAGGATGCCATTTGCATTGCGCAATGCCGCACAAAGCTTCCAACGGTATATGGACGAAGTTTGCAGAGGTTTAGATTTTACATTTGTCTACATCGATGATGTGTTAATCGCTTCTAAAACAGCGGAAGAACATACTGAGCACTTGAAATTACTTTTTCAACGTTTCAAGGACTTCGGGATCTTAATTAACCCTTCGAAGTGTTTATTTGGCGTTCCAAAAATTGATTTTCTAGGATTTTGCCTTTCGCCAGACGGCATTTTGCCAACGAAAGCTAAAGTTGCAGATATCATTGCATTCAGTAAGCCTAACAATATTTCGGAGTTACGTCGATTCTTAGCGATGCTCAATTTTTACCGAAAGTTCCTGCCAGGTGGCGCAAAGGCTCAGGTAAAACTTAATGAGCTCACAAAAGGAGCTATTAAGAATGACAAAATAAAGATACAATGGACAGAAGACTTGGAAATTGTATTTAACAATTGCAAAACCGATTTGTCAGACGCTGCATTACTCGCTCATCCAGACCCTGAGGCGAAACTTTGCCTTAAAGTTGATGCTTCAGATAAAGCTATTGGAGCAGTTTTAGAGCAATGCGAAAGACAGCACTGGAGACCTCTTGCTTTCTTCTCCAAAAAATTGTCGCCAGAAGAGTGTAAGTATAGTACGTATGATAGAGAATTATTGGCTGCGTACAGTGCCATAAAACATTTTCGACACATGCTGGAAGCACGTACATTCGTACTCTATACTGACCACAAACCTCTTACCTTTGCTTTGAGACAGAAACCAGAAAAAGCTTCACCACGTCAATTCCGACACTTAGATTTCATCGCGCAGTATACTTCAGAGATTCGACACATATCTGGTAAGCTAAACGTGGTAGCAGACGCAATGTCGCGCATTGAACAAATATCGGAAATAAATTATGAAGCAATAGCACAGGAACAGCAGTTAGATGACGAACTGAAAACACTGCTGGAAACAGCAAATGATCTTCAACTGAAATTACTACCAATTCCACACTGCAACACCGAACTTTTCTGTGATATTTCTACTGAACGGATAAGACCGTATATTCCACAGAAATTTCGAAAATTAATATTCGACAACATACATGGATTATCGCACGCTGGCACACGCGCTACTCAGAAAATGCTGACGCAAAGATTTGTATGGCCTTCAATCAAACAGGACTGCAATAATTGGGTCAAGTCGTGTCAAAATTGTCAAGCAGCAAAAATACATAGACATACTAAATCGCCTCTTGGAATTTTTTCAGCACCATCACGCAGATTTTCTAATCTTCACTTGGATATTGTAGGGCCGCTACCTCCTTCAGAGGGTTTCAAGTACCTGCTATCTATAATAGATCGTTTTACGTGTTGGATAGAAGTTGTGCCGCTACAAACAATTACTGCTGAAGAAGTTTGACGAGTATTTTATGACACTTGGGTTACAAGATTTGGCTGTCCCAGCAATATTTTTAAACGGATCGGGGACGACAGTTTACGTCACAAACATTCCACAACATGACAAAACTTTTAGGCGCCAAAGTTCATCATTGTACAGCGTTTCACCCTCAGTCTAACGGAATGGTTGAACGTGTACATCGAACGTTGAAAGCTGCACTTACCGCACATGAAAACTGTCAATGGACCAAAACTCATTCAACTGTGCTATTAGGTTTGCGCGCATCGTTCAAAGAAGACAACAAACAACGGCCGCAGAATTGGTGTATGGCGAGGTACTACGACTCCCAGGTGAGCTTTTCAAAGAGACTACACCAAAGGACAACGAACACCACAGCGAATTTTTAACCAACTTCAAACGCGCTATGTCTGAGATCAAGCCAATTCCTACAAGCAACCACGCGACATCCAAGATTTTTGTACACAAGGATTTGGAAACGTGCACACACGTCTGGATCCGTTCGGAAATACACTAAATGCACTACAGTATCAATATTCCGGTCGCTACAAAGTACTGGAAAGAGGTCCGAAATATTTTAAAGTACAAATTGGTCTCAAAAGTGATCAAATATCAATTGATCGAGTTAAACCAGCTTTTATAGACCAATCCTATCTTAATCATAAAATTAATAATAATTATAATAGTTTTAAGCATCCTATTTTAAAATCTGTATCGCTCAAATAGATATTTTTAACTAGGAAGGGTGTAATGTGGAGACACACTCAACAATTCACTGTACTTAAATTATATTTTAGTTGTTAAGTTTTTATAATTCAAAATTTTATTATAAATAAAATGAATTCTAATAATTTTGTGAAAGCGAAAAGTCAATTTTATTTTGTGACTGCCTCGACTTTTCCACACTAGATATATTATCTTTTAATAATGCTGTATTATCTTTATTTAGTATTGTTGGTACAAATTGCGACCACAATTTTTCAACAAATCTGTCCAATTCGCTAGATTGCTTTGGAATATACGCATTTAATTCGTTAGCATCTGCCATTAAATATTTTCAATCAATTTAAAACGTTATCTTTATCTTTTAATAAAAAAAAAAAAAATTTCATCAAGTTTTAATTGAAAATTCCAACGAAACAAAAATGTTACCCAAACAACAACCAAATCAATTTTAGCATTCATGAAGTATAACTATAAACTATATATTTTTTTTCAATTTAAATTGAAGTTTTTTTTTTTTCAAATCTGTTTTCTATAATATTGGAAAAATAAAAATATTTTTTTATTTTTCCAAATAATATTCCCTGAATTATCGGGAGAAAAAAAGTATGTGTGTATTGGGTTACTCCAGATTTAAAAACAAAAATGTATATAAAATGATTTTTTAATATAAATTTTTTGTTATTTTTAAAATCATAACAGCAATCAGTGCTGTGTTTACACGCTTTAAAATTTTATCAAATCATTTTCAAATCATTTTCAAATCATTTTTTTATTTGTTATACACTGGAGGGTCCGTTGTTTGGTATCTCAGTGTTATTTAATTATTATATTGTCCTTTTTCCTTTTCAGACAATTTGTAAAATTTTTGATTTTTTAATAAAAATATGCTTAAATTAAAATTTATGTAATCGCTGTTACTATATAATTATTTTCATAGTACCAAAGACGATTAAGAGAAATGTCAAGTGTAAATTTATTATTTAGAATATTATAAAATATTAAAATTTCTTGAATATTTCTAAATGTTATTTCTGACAACAAATTCGGAAAAAATATTGTGTTCTTTTTTTTATCGCATTTTATTTTTCATTTAATTTGATATAAAAATTAATTCTCTTTATCAACAGGCATCAGTGCTGCGAAAAACTAATACGTTTTGAATATAAATATTTGTTTGATTTTATAGTGTTATCGTTTTATATTTAATGAAAATTATAATTTGCATACTAATAGTATGAATTATTTTATTATACACTAGAGGGTCCAGAGTTCGGATTCGCAGTGTGTATTTTTTTATATATTTAATTTTTATATTTTTAAATTATTTAGAATGTTTAAACATTTTTTATTTATAACATTAAAAAACTCTCCCTATCTCTATAACAAAAAAAAAACAAAATATAATTAAGTCTAGTTTTCAAAACTACCTTTTTTTTAACTAAAAAACATATAATTAAAATTTTAACCACTTACCATTTTGGGTACTTTTCGTTCTCGTTCTCCTTCCTTCGTCCTTAAGAGGTTGGTACCGACGTACCGGCTGCGCCAAATGTTGTAAATTTTATATGAATTGTTTTCCAGATTTTAATTGAGTGTATTTTCACTTTCATGCAATTTTGGTGTACGTGATTTTCGAAGAAAGTCCGTCTTGCAGTTTTTGGCTGACACCAATTGCGTAATATCAGAATTGTTGGCAAATGCTGATTTTAACGTAGCCCCCTATGCAATGATAAATTCTATTGCAAGAGGTGTGGTCTAAGTAAAGCTTAGCGCTTTGCCAAATTATTATTATTGTTGCCAACGTGAAGCGTTGGGACAATGCTATGAACATGTTGCTGTACAACATGAGTTCAACATGATATGAAAAACATGATGCGCTCAACATGTGTACAGCAACATCCAAAACTGAATGAATAGTGAAGAACCATAAAGAAAAAAAAAATGTGTTAACTAATTCACAACACATGAACAGAGTTACAAATTGTGTTATGTTTTGCAAATTTATTTCCTAACGAAATTTTCTGAGCTAATGTGGAAACTATACAAGAAACGTGTGCTCCACTATCTAATAATCCTCCTAATAAAGAAATTTCTGCGTATGGACGTAAATCAATTTTTTTCGTTTTAATGGAAAAAATCAAATGTGTAACATTCTTACGACACAGTTTGATTTTATTCCAGTAATTTCGAGTTCGTACCGACGAACGTTTCTTAATGTTAATACATGCTATATTATTAAACATTTCACTTCTTTTATTATAATTTTTTAATCTTTCTTCATATGATATAATTGATTTTAAATTTGGTTTATATTCAGATATTTCAGGTTTATTTTTGATATATTGAATATTTTTATTTTCTTTAAATATTTTTAAATTATTGTTAGACGCATTTAGCCCATGCGAGGGTTTTGCTTCGAGCCCTCGCAAGCTTTCGAGTTTCCCGAATTACAAGTTGGTTTGTATACTCCAACAGCTCCACATCCGTAACAAAATATAGATCTATCTTCAATGCAATCATAATATCAATGGCCGTCTTTACGACAATTCCAGCACGACAAACAATGGGAACATACAGAAATTGTTGCCGTATACGTGGTTTTAAACCTCGTTTCCACTAACTCTGAGTCAGGCATCGGACAATGTAAATTTTCAGACAACACTGCATTCATGTACTCATCGAAAGTCCCGGAAACAGAAATTTCCTCCGAGTGTGTCTACAAACTTTGACTCAATCCGGTAGAGAAAGTTTTCCACTGATAACCGAGGTGTACCATCAAATTTTATATCCCAATTGGAAATTAAACTAGCGACTTTTCCTGAATTTGTTACAATAAATAAATTACTCAACCTTTGTGGCAATATGTTATAACTTCACATATTTCGAAGTTCGACGATTTGTCGAAAGTCAGTATGTAATAACACTTTCGACAGGCGATATTTTCGATAAAATATCACTTCAAATTGAGGTTGTGAAAGAGAAGCGAAAATAACTAAAATTTAAATTTTAAACAAAGAAAAACTATTTATATAGACTGCAAGTGTTTCTATAAACAAATTTTTCAGATTTGCATGTTAATTCTCTAATATTAATATATTCCTAACCTCAATTTTAGGACTTATTAAAAAAAATATTGATAAAAACAAATCAAATTGACATATTAGATTGATGATAAAAAAATAACAATTAATTTTTTTGGCAAACTCTATAACATTATTAACCATTTTCTCTTATGGTGATAATTAAATAAATTATAATTGTATCAACTAACTTCGAAACATGTTCGAAATAACTAAATCGTATGTCGAACGAAAAAGTTATAACATACTGCCAGTTCGATATTTTCGCTTCGATAGTGATAGTATAACATCTTGCCACTGGTTTTCATTTCTGTTAAAGTTAGCATTTGCCGCTAACTTTCCCAAATGCTCTTAGGTACCAAATGCTAACTTTCCCAAATGCTAATATTAAAGTTTGGTTCTTCGTTAGGCCATTCAAAATTGGAAAGATTTGGTGCTACAGTTGGACCATTAGTATTACCAGGACTTGGAATATGTATTTGTTGTAAACGAGCAGCAATAGCATCTAATGAATTATCTAGTTGGCGTGTTATAATTTGTGTGATTTGTGTATCGAGATTTTCGAACATAGTAGCTTGACGTGCAGAAATAACCGCACTAACTTTAGTCCTAATTCTATTATCATCTGATGTACTATTATTAGATTCACTTTTTGAATTATTATTCATGTTTGAACTACGTCTAGTTGGTAACTGATACTGTTCTTGTTGTGCAGCCACTAGTTGTAAGCGAGAAGCTTGTGAAGTTGAAGGTAATTCTTCTTGTACATGTTGTTGTAAAGTTTCAGAAAGATGAAATATTATTTATTGCAGCAGAATGGGATCTAGTACTCACAACAGTATGAGATCTAATTAAAAATTCATTGGAACTACACTTGGTTCTACATGTTGGACATGACGAATTCCGTTTAATCCATGTAAAAAGATGTGTGATTACAAGTTGTTTTTAAAAGATCCCCATCTGTTTGTATATCTTCTCGACAAATCATGCAAGTAGAACTAACTATTGGTAAATTCTGTGGCGCGTTGACATTGTACAAAAAAATTAATAATTAAATGAAAAAAAAAATGTATAAATAAGTTTCTGCAAAATGAATGTAGTATAATGGTCTTACTCTTTGGTAGATGGTAATAAAATTGGTTGGTACATTAGTAGATATAGTATATATATATATATATATATATATATATATATATATATATATATATATATATGTATATATATATATATATATATATATATATATAGTATATATATATATATATATATATATATATATATATATATATATATATATATATATATATATATATATATATCTTTAAAACTTGCATGTAGCTAATTTTCAACTCCAAACATACTTCATAATTATCATAACAATAAAGTTGAAAACTGCATAGGAATTTAGAATTAAAAGTATGTAAGATGTATCGGTCAGATAAACAGACATTATGTCAAATATAAACTGTATTTCCAGAGTTCATTTAATATGAGAGCAAAACTAAATTCCACTACATAATTATATAAATAAGAAATTTTAAAAATTTTATGGACAAAAGAACGTAATTCACGAATGAAAAAAAAAATTAACCTAAGTCTTTATTACGCCCCACGTCGCCATTTTCTGTTATGAAACGCTTATGAACTTGGTTCGATTCTTTTTAGTGCACTGCAATGTTTATGATTTGAAATTTGCTTTTGATGTTTACGAGGTTAATAAAAAAAAACTAATCACAGTCCTACCCCGTGTGCACCTGGCTTGTCCCGGAGTTTCAGTTTCGAGTGTTCAATAGGGTAGCTTATGATCTACAAACTTTTGCATATCATTCATAATGATAACGAGAAAAACATTTATATATGCACACGATTATTTAAAAGATTCAATTGTAAGTGATATACATAGTTATTGTATGTAGACAGACATAGATAAATCTATAAAAATATCTCATAGGGAATTTAACAACATCATATTTAACCTAAGTACCAAAACCAAACAGCACGAAACTGTTACGGCCGCTCTAGACCCACCCTCTCTGACCTTCATGATGAATTTGATAGTCCCTTATGATACCAATCCAACCACATTTCAGACCATTAATAATTCAACAAATTAGAAATTCATTATAAAATGTATTTTACGATAATCGGAAGTAGAAAAATATAATGCAACAAAACCATTAGATTATATATATCATTCATAGCAAAATATAATTAAAAATTTTAATTATTTTAATTATAAATAACCAAACCAAATTAGATATTATCATTTTTAACGTAGATATAAGTATTTTATTGTAGTTTTATATAATTTTAGAAAAGATATATATTTAGGTATTTTTGTTATTTTAATCGTCTCTTTTAATGTGTAAAGTGCAATTTTTTTTAAATTTTTATTTAGTGCATGATTTAAATTTATTTTATAATTGTATATTTTAAATTTATATATTTAGGTGCATGTTGTTTATAGTAATATTTTGTTTTTTTTAGTTATATATATTTATTTTTTTGATTTTATAAAAGTTTGAAAGGTTTTAATTATCCAGCTTGAAGCTATATGTGAGAAATATAAATATAAAAAGTGAGCCTGTTTAATTATTTGATTTTAAATATTTAATGGTTTTTTGTAAACTAATTTTTAGGTTTGTTCCACCGTGCATAATTATTTAAGTATATAATTGTGTTTCTTATTTTACGATCAGCTGTTTAAATTATCTATATAATATTTTTAAGTACAAGGTCAAGCCTATTTTAGTCATTTAATTTATTGTCGTATACATAGTCCGTTTTCCCACTTCATTCCTCTGTCCAAAAAAAATCTCAAATTCAAAATCGAAAATAATTTTGTTCATATAATCATATTGGAAGAAATTGTCGTTTAAGAAAAAAACTTACGTTCCACACAGAACTCCGCCGAAGGCCTACCAACGATGCTCCATGATCTTGTTCTCGTACACTGAAATAAAAATTATTTTCGCCTCTACCACTTTCTACTAGTGGAATTTTTTTTTTTTTATTATTTTCTTTTTTTTTATTGATCTGATAATGATTATTCCCCAAATTTTAAAACACAGTTAAAACTTATTTAAAACTTTTTTTATGATTTTTTTTTTATTTCTCACGATTGCTAATTTTTTTATATATAAATATATATATATTGTCTTTTATACCTTTTTTATACCCTACACTAAGAGTGAAAGGGTATATTCAGTTTGGTACGCCGTTTGTAACACCCAGAAGGAAGCATCTCCGGTATGGAAAAGTATATATATTCTTGATCAGCATGACCTCCTGAGTCGATTTAGCGATGTCCGTCTGTATGTCCGTCTGTCTGTCTGTCCGTCTGTCTGTCTGTTGAAATCCCTAAGACTTTTAAAATTGAAGAGCTAGATAAATGAAACTTATAACTTAGATTACTAATATACCTACGCTGTATGTGCGAGATCGGTCCATTGTGACCTATGATCCGACCACTTATGTTCAAATACCTCATATAAAATTTACATATACAGATCAATTTTACTGTATACGTGCTTAGGTAAACTTTTTTGGTCAAATATGTATTGACATCATGCTCAAATACATGATAATAATGTTTTCCGGCGAAAAGACTTGTGGTTCACCAAAAAAGAAATCGATATTCGGTACACCTACCCATATGTAAATATGGGTATCAAATGAATGGAAATTCTTCAGCGATTGAATGTTTGTAGTTATTTTCAGGATTCGTATACCCTGGTGACCTATATATCACTTTGAATGGTAACCACACATATGTGTAGGGTATTTATAGTCGGCTTAGACCGACTATAATTTTGATAATCCGAACTATCATAATTACACCTACTTTAAAATTTCCCATGTGATCTAACCTTCCCAACTGGTTTTTCGTTTGCACTCACTTTTTATATTTCGATTTTCAATTATATATTTTTTTTCCTTATGCACTTTTCTATGATTTTTTTTTCTTATTTATTTTGTTCTTTCTCTTTTTAATTATATATTTTTTCACATCAATATTTTTAATCGACATTTGTTATTATGTTGTTGGTTTTTATACCCTACACTAAGAGTGAAAGGGTATATTCAGTTTGTTACGCCGTTCGTAACACCCAGAAGGAAGCATCTCCGGTATGGAAAAGTATATATATTCTTGATCAGCATGACCTCCAGAGTCGATTTAGCGATGTCCGTTTGTCCGTCCGTCTGTCTGTCTGTTGAAATCCTTACTACTTTTAAAATTGAAGAGCTAGATAAATGAAACTTATAACTTAGATTACTAATATACCTACGCTGAATTGGCGAGATCGGTCCATTGTGACCTATGATCCGACCACTTATGTTCAAATACCTCATATAAAATGTACATATAAAGATCAATTTTTATGTATACGTGCTTAGGTAAACTTTTTTGGTCAAATATATATTGATATCATGCTCAAATACATGATATTCGGTGCACCTACCCATTTGTAAATATGGGTATCAAATGAATGGAAATTCTTCAGCGATTGAATGTTTGTAGTTATTTTCAGGATTCGTATACCCTGGTGACCTATATATCACTTTGAATGGTAACCACACATATGTGTAGGGTATTTATAGTCGGCTTAGACCGACTATAATTTTGGTAATCCTAACTATCATAATTACACCTACTTTAAAATTTCCCATGTGATCTAACCTTCCCAACTGTTTTTTTTTGATTTTATATTTTCAACTTTCTGCGAATACGATACCACGACGGAACTGGTTGGCGTTGCATCAGAACAAATCGATACTCTTATATCGAGAAAAGAAGTGCCAAATGTTTGTTCAAACAAAATAGGTTCAAACAAATCAACCATCAAAATAATGCCAATGAGAATTGTTTTTAATAAACTTTTATTAATTTTATTATTGTATCGAAATTGATAATAATTATTATAAATTATTTTGTTTGTCTTTTTTTATTTATTTATTTATTTATTTATTTATTTATTTATTTATTAATATATTAATTTGTTAAATTATTAATTAAGTTATTTATGAATTTATATAATGAAAAAAAAATGCAAAAGACGGACGTGCCTTTTTAACCCAGCACATAGTTTACTTTTACTTAAAAAAGAATGTTAACAGCGCACCACGTGCGTCCGCGCGTGTCAAATATTTTCACAAAACTAAAGAAATGAGACAATGTTTTCACATTTGCATTGACAAAAACTGTACCGATAACGGTAAAAAAACCGTACATACATTGGTTATTTATTTGGGAAAAGTCATATAAAGTAACTTCAAAGTAACTTCAGTGGCACAAATGTCGCAAAACTTTCGTATAGATTTTTGCAACGTTCGTGGGCTGAGGGCGAATTTCTCGGTATATGCGCATATATCCGTCTATAGGCCACAAATAATGGCACTCGGTGTGATCCAGGTTAGTGAGGGTGCAGATCCACTGGACTTTCATATACCTGGGTATCATTTGCTGCCATTATTTTCTGCCCATAGGGGCCTCGCTTTATTTATTCGGAGTGACGTTGCGTATCAACTGCAGCAACAACATAGTGTGTCGGATAATGAATTTAATACTATTTGGGTTAAATTCAAAATCCAAACACACATCATGCACTTGTGCTTTCTTTATAGGAGTCCGAATCTAGATAGGGTTAAGCTGGATGCCTTATCTGATTCGATTTCAAATATATTGGAGCAATTTCCGGGCAGTGAAATGGTTGTTGCCGGCGATTTTAATGTGCACAACGTCACTTGGTTGAGCCACTCGGGTCTTCCAACACAGGAGGGTTGTTATGTTGAGCTGTTTGCAGAGTGAATCAACTCACTCAATTGGTGAAGGAACCGACGTACCTCCCACGCGTCGGTGGGCTAAGCCAAAAAGTCCTAGACCTTTTTCTGACTTCACATCACGAAAAATATGATGTAAAAGTCCTTGCACCTCTTGGTAACTCCGACCACTGGACTGTTTCCGCTGAGTTTTCGTATTCTAGTTTACGCGCCTCTTTGATTAAAGTCCAGAAGAGGACTGTATGGCTTTACGACAAAGCAAATTGTCTTGCGTTAAAGGATTTTTTTTCGCAACTTTAATTGAAAATTGTGTTTTGCAGATAGAGACATAAATGCCGCGGCTTTCATGGTACAAAATATTATTTTATTAGGTATGCGGTCCTTCATACCTTCTAAAAAGATTGGCATTAAACAAAAGGACCACTCTTGGTTTAATGAGACTTGCAGGATTGCAGTCAGGTCGAAAGAGGAAGCCTTTCAAAATTGGCGTTCTAACAAGAATGCAGACATAGAAAGACTTCGCATACAGGCTAGGAATCGCTGTAATGCCGTGATCTCGCGCGAAAAGTTTCTTCACGAACAAAACACGCGCAAAAAGGCCCTACTCTACCATAGAGGTAGTAAAAATTTCTGGTCATTCGTAAAAAGGGTGAAGAATCAGATGACATCGTCTACTCCAACTCTTATTACGAATGGCCAGACCTTCACTGATCCGGTTAATAAAGCTAATCTCTTGGCAGAATTATTTGCAAATAATTCAACGCTCCCAGATAGTAATCAACCACTGCCTGTCGTCGATTTTGTTTCTGCTGCGCATTCGAATTCGAATCGAACTCGGGCAGTTAAAAAGGTTTTAGCGAACCTTAACATTAACAAAGCCTCTGGGCCAGATGGTATATCTGCCCATGTGTTGAAGAAGTGCGCGTCAACGCTGGCTTGTCCGTTGCGTAACCTTTTCAACATCTCCTACACGACAGGAATTTTTCCATCTTGTTGGAAGGTTGCCAATGTCCAGCCTGTCCCGAAAAAGGGCGAGGCTACGAACCCTGCCAATTACCGACCTACTGCAATATGCTCTGCACTCTCCAAGGTAATGGAGAACGTAATTAACTTCGACCTTGTAAACTATCTTGAGCACAACGAATTGCTCAGTGACCGCCAATATGGTTTCCGTTGGGCCAGATCCACAGGTGACTTGATGGCGGTCCTCTCGGAATAGTGGAATAATTGTATTCACCTTTTCGGGGAGAGTAAGGCTGTTGCTCTCGATATTTCCAAGGCTTTTGATCGAGTGTGGCATAAAGCCCTCGTTTCAAAACTAATTGCATTTGGTGTCGGTGAATCTTTTACTCGACGGATATCGAGTTTTCTTCAGGGTCGTTCTATACGAGTTGCGATGGATGGTGTTTTTTCAGAGCAACATTCCATCAATTCTGGAGTTCCGCAGAGTTCCGCAGAGTTCCGTCCTATCCCCGTCCCTATTTCTGGTATTTATGATCTTCTATCATTGACTCAGAACCCAATCCATTCCTTTGCTGATTACAGCAACATTTGTCATTCATATTCGTTCAACAAGCGCCCAAACTCTTTGGAGATTGAGAGTAAAAGACGCACTATAAATGACACACTCAATAATGACCTTAAAACAATCTCCGAGTAGGGTTTTGCAAATTGTGTTGATTTTAATGCTAGCAAGACTCAATGTTGTCTGTTATCTCACAAAAGAATGGATTCACCACTCCCTCCCCTCAATATGGGTGCTGTGAATATTGCGGAGTCAGTCGCTCTTGACGTTCTGGGAATATCAATACAATGTGACCTCCGCTGGAATGATCACATTTTTGATGTGTCTAAAGAAGCGGCCAAGTGCCTCGGTTTTTAAAACGGTGTAAGACATACTTCACTCCAGCTGACTTACGCAACGTATACACTATCTATATTCGGCCTAAGATGGAATTCAATTCGCACATTTGGGCAGGGGCCTCAAAATCTTCCTTGGAGTTCCTAAACCGAATTCAAAAACGTTCGATATATTTAATAGGGGATGAAAATATTTCATCGGTCCTTCAGTTCTCACTTGAGAACTGAAGGACCGTTGGCTATTTTATAGGTATTACAATTGTAAGTGTTCGAGGGAAATACATGTCCTGATTCCACCAGTTCGTGTGCTCTCTCGTTCTACTCGGGCAACGAACCAAGCCCACCCCTTCGTAGTCCACTCGGTTCTCAACCGAACCACTCATTACAGAGAGAATTCGTTCTTCACTCGCACAATACGTTTGTGGAACAATCTCCCTGCGTCTGTTTTTCCCGACATTTTTGATATTGGCAAATTCTAAACAAACATTCACCGTCACTACTCAATCTTTCCTCCCTCCCTCTAACCTATAATCCTTTCCTACGATCAACACTATGCATTGCATCCCCTGAGCGTTGGTTAATTTGTAACAAAAACAAAAATTATGTTTGCATAAAATTCCAAACATACATAATTAATGCCTTATTATGTTTTGCCAAAATTATGTTTGGGAGAGCCTTTTTTTGCAGCGTGTAATAATCGTAGAACTTACAGCTTACATTTGATTTACTGTTGTGTATCATAATCGTACAGCTTACAACTTACTTATGATTCACAATATAATTTTAGCCAGTATATTTTTCTTGATGACATATTTTTAGGGTTAGCAATTATGCGTGTTAAACCCATACAGCATTTAATTGTCATGACACACACCACTTAACATAGCCAGTATAGTACGCCCACAATAAATAGGTCACTCTGATCATACAAATAAATGCTGATTTAGATTTTTTTAGTATACGTCACACAATAATGCTGACTAAGTTATTTTAGCATTATGAAAGTACTCATTTTATTGTGAAAATATAAGAATACGAGGTGTTATGTAGAAGTTAAGACTAAAAATCAGTTGTTTCCGATCAGCTGAAGTGTCCAGTATAAAATAAAAATAAGGACTAGCCAGCCAAGTAAGATAAATTAATAAAATAAGTTGAAATCGGAAAGGACTTCAACATTTTGGCGCAGCCGATATTTTAAAACAAGCTTTCAGCGATCGAACGAAGAAGGACGTTAGAAGGAAGAAAAGGACTGTAAATTAATAAAGAATTAAAATTGAAGAATAATGAATATTAAAAATATAATAATAATAATAGATCCTAATAATTAGTAATCTTTAATAAAATAAGTGAATAACAGCAGAGAATTAAAACTGATATTACATACTCTGGAGGACTCTCCAGTGTTTAATAAAATAATAAATGAATATATGTACAAACTGAAATTCAATAAATAACAAACGAAATTAAAAGGAAACATGAAATTCAATAAAAAAAAATATGAAATAACAAACGAAATTAAAAGGAAACATAAATAAATAAAGATGAAATAACAAACGAAATTAAAAGGAAACATGAAATAGAGTTAATGTTAAATTCATATAAGTAAATGATAAATAAAAAGTTATCTAAACTGAATATGAGACTGAATTTTAGTTTTTTATTATAATATTAGCATACATATTAAACTTTTGGAATATCTGAAGAACACAGTGATACGGATCACTAATAAGTAAGTTTCACGTTTTCTTCAGTATTTGAATGACAAAATAATTACAGCGTGTATATAAACTTTAGGTTTTTATTAAATTTATTTGGAAATAAAATTTTAAAATGAAAATTTTGGAAATTATGGAATAATAAACGTAATAAAAAATATGAACATATAAAACAAATTAAATCATATTTATGTGAAAATTATTTAATTGATGGCGAATTTTGAAGAATTATAAGTTGGATATAGAAACATATTAGGACAGCTTAACAGGTTCGCAGAAAAATAGTGCACTCAAATTAGTACAGAAGTAAACAATAAAGAATATTTCGAATTAATAAAAAAAAAGTTAACATCACAGGTTTACTCAAAAGTAGAAGGAGTTAATGTAGTTCTTAAAACACAAAAAGGCACAAAAAATAAAGGAGATATAAGATTGGAGAGATGAATTCACTGCTTAAAAAAATAAAACGATCATTTTGCAGAATGGCAGGAGTTATTAGATCAGGCAAGCGGAATAGAAGATGAAAACGAAAAATAGAGAACTTTGCTCAAAACTTAAGATATTTCTGACGAATCAATCGAATGAGCACTGAGCCAACAGCCCCAGATTAAAATTTGAAACATAAGAAGAAGCTGAAAGTAAAGTTAGGGAATTAGATTAAAAAATCAGATTTTTGGAAGCAGAAGGGTAATTAGCCCATGAAACATCGTTAATGCATAAAGAGGCATTGCAGATTGAAGGAAGATTTGACAAAATAGCAACACCGGAAACAACACTTGAAATGTCGTTAAACACTATAGCTGAATACGTAGGAAGAGTGGTTCCACTGTCTAGGAGATCGGAATCGCCATCTGTCAAAACCGAAATATATAGATTCATGAACAGTTGTGAGCTAGCAATTCTCAAGATTACAGATGAAAATAAAGAAGAGTTCATTAACTGTGTCAAAATACATCTTCTTGGAGATGCTTATGATCTAGTTCGAACAAAAAAATTGTATAACTTAGAGAAGTTATTTGAGGTTCTTAGAAATACATATTAAAAAATGACTACTTTAGATTCAGTTCAAGATAATATAAGAATGGCATATCAGCAGGATGGAGAATGTTTGAGGACATTTACAAAACGATTGGAAGGACTATTGTCAAAAGCAAATGAAATAGCAGAATCTATGTACAAAAAAAATCTGCCAACCGATTTCAATACAGAACTAATGAAATCAGTTTTTAACAACATTCAAAGTAGGTGTAAAGGATCCGACAATAAAGGTTTTACTACAAGGTAGCAAAGCGAAAAATATAAATATAAATGATTTATTAGATGAGGCATTAAGCGTCCAGACAACAATTCGAAGGGGTTCGAGATTACCCGAAGAAGTATATAATTTCGAAACGACTCCAATTAGTAGTATATAAAACAATCATTTGCAAAATACGCAACAAAATAATAATAAATATCAGCACAAAATAAATAACGGAAATACAAATTCGGCCAACATGCTTTTGCCAGAAAAAGAGGCATACACGAGATGAGTTCCGTTTCTTCTAACATTATTTTCTTCTACGTTGCTATTTTAAAATAGGATATTGCATTATTTAGTTTATGTTATTAAAGCATTAAATGGCTCAATTTATTTTTGCTGTCAAGAATTTGAAGAAACAGCTTATGATGCTCAGTTTGTTGCATATTGAATCATTAAAAAGCTAATATCAAATTTTATGTTTGACTCAATTAATTCGCCCACCTGTAGAAGTTGTGAAAACTGACTTCGGTTGGACATTCGTTAGGTTGAAAGAATTTTACAAAGCATATCAAAAAGTATGAATGTTTATTTAATATGTTTATGTTATATATTGAATTAAATTATTAAATAAATATTTTATTTAATTTAACAAAATATTTAATTGATCCAATTTCTATCGAATGAAATTTTTAATTCATGTTACTAATTAATTAATTAATTAATGATTTAAAAATTCCCAATATAAAATATAATATATATAACAACTTTAATATCAATATGACAAACACATTAAATAAGTTTCTCCAATTAACATATTCCTATTATTACGAATATGGAATTCAATGCTACTAAAAGTTACATCGGCTGAGTTTCAATTAAAAATTAATTGAGACGACGTGAGATAACGCATTCGTCTCTGGATGACCAATTTGCGTTTGTTTTTTCCGTCGTTTTAAGGTCAATTCTTAGGACACCTAATGGAATCCTAGTCGAAGGACATGCATCCTCTATTCTACGTACAGAGCCCTGTCTCGTACCTCATAGGCTTTTTAGTTCTCTTCTCTATTGCTATATCCGGGAACCCCGCATATGGTTATCGCATGGATTTGACTTATTATGTTGAGTGATCGGCGACAGTTTACTATTGTGTTCGATTTTATGACCTCATTGTCTAGTGATAGGATGGCAGCATGTTCTTTGTTTGGATGGTCTGTGCTGCTTTGTCTATCGCGAATATTTCTGCTTGAAAGACACTGCAATCATCGCGAAGTATATGTGACTCGGGAATTTGCAGTGTTTCGCAGGAAATGCCTGATCCAGTCCCTGTTTCCATCTTAGACCCGTCAGTAGAGACCTGGAGGTGGCTATTGCTGGTTGACGATTTAGCGCTCCATTGTTTTCTACTAGGTATTTATTTCCATCTGTGGTGTTATATAGTCTGTTTTTGGAAGTTCTATCACGCTGAAAACGTCGAGGGTAGACGTGTGTCCATATGAGAGTTGCTTCCAAAATCCTGATTCTGTGAGTCGAATCGCGTTCTTTGCTGCTGTACTCCTTATGAAGTCGTCTTCTGACAGAATATTAAGCATGACCTCCATCCCTATTTGTGGAGTGGATTTCATGCCTGTAATACTGGTGCATGCCACGCATGGGTCTTACGATCGCTGTGTACATCTAGTGGTATACTTGATCTCATGCCCCATAGTTTACTGACAGTTTTCTTGCATGAATAGAAAGCGCATAGTGCTTTTTCACTTTTTCTTCTGTGTTGCGTTTCCATCGAAGCTTACTGTCTAGTATATTGCCGAGATATTTTGCTTCATTAGATATAGTGAGTGTACAGCCGTCAAGTTTTGGAAGCTTAAAGTTTCCAATTTTCTTTATATTTGTGAAGAGTACTTGTTCAGTCTTGGAGGCGTTTACTCTTAGTCCGTTTTGTACTGGCTAATAGTAGGAAGGTATTTTCCGCTTACCATAATTACTACATCGTCTGCATATGCTACTGCTTTTATTCCTTTACTTCTTAGTATTGCTAAGATTTCGTCAACTACTAGAAGTCAGTGAAGGGGGGATATAACCCCTCCTTGCGGTGTACCCCTAGTTATTGTTTTCCGTGCTTTATTAATAAACTGTGAAATAATTATTCTGTTGTTTAACATTTTATAGATCCAACACATTTAACATTTTATAGATCTAGCTGCATCAATAGTATTTTCAATTTCTTTCATATAGGTATTTAGTTCCGACCTTGATCCAGTCAATTTCATGCTTCCTTTTTCTGGCCTTGTTGTTTTGTGTAGTTTTCTAATATCTATAATCTGCTTTTTGAGTTCACTCGTCCACCAAGAGTTTTTGGCAGTTTTGTGACGTCGAGAGATTGGGCAAAATTTTAAGAAGGCTTTGTTCATTTTCTTAGTGCCATGTCTTCTGTCGGAGTCCACGGATATACTGTCCGGAGAAGAAGTTTCGCATGTGTGCGGCACGTTTTCCGATATCCACTCTGAATATTTTGATCACTTTGTCTTTACAGGATTCCTAAATGGTTTTTGCTTAGGTTTGAAGTTTATTTAGAAAAGTATTCTTAAATGGTCCGGAAAGGAGTTTTTAGAGGACACTTTCGAGTCTTCGACCTCAATCAGTTCAGTGTTATTAAATAAAATCAGATCTAGGATTACTTCTCTTACTCTATTCCGAAATGTGGGTTGATCTCCCGTCTTACCCAAGATAAAGTCCGAGGACATAAGAATTTCAAAGATTGACTCGGCTCGTTTGTTGATATCTTTACTACCACCCACTGGCTGTGATGTGCGTTGGCTTCACAACCGATTACCAGTGGCAGATTCCGTGTATTATCATATTCTGCAAGTTTTCGGACTACTCTCGGCTGACCTGAGAATTATCGTTTTCTCTTTGTTTTCAAGCTGTATTGCCACCGTGTCATCATTGTTTCGATCTTAGCCCTTGAACGTGGTTATGGGCTATCCAGGGTTCTTGGACTAAAATCACGTCTCCTTTATCTTCCGTCAAGAGGAGCATTAGGTCGTCCGTTGCGGCTTTGCATTAGTGCAAATTAATTTGCACTACCTGTAGCTGGTTCAATTTTTTGCCCCTTTTCATCGTCATCCTTCTAGGTCCATGCCCTGACCCAAGCGCGAACTTCAGCATGCCGCATATGTAAACAATACTATTACAAAGGTATAAAGCGAGTCAACAATGGCCAACCGGCATGATGCTGTCACAAATACCGGATGAGCCTTTTTCAATATTATGTGCGGATTTTATCGGCCCTCTACCAAGGTCAAAGCACAGAAATACCATGACTCTAGTGTTCGTCGATAAATTTTCAAAATGGACAGAGATCGTTCCACTACGTAGAGCCACCACCGAAACACTAAAAAATGCACTTAAAAACAGGTTTTTGGCGCGATTTGTGCAATTTCAATCCAATTCACCAGCAACGAATTTAAAAGGCACAAAGGCGCCCAGTATACTCCCCAAGAAAATCCAACCGAAAGAACCAATAGGACCCTCAAATTCATGCTTTCACAATACTCGGGGACAGGCCAACAAACATGGGATGAAGCTATCCCCGAATTACTCTTGCCTTGAATTCTAACGTTTGAGAATCAACCAAATGTAAAGCTGCTTTTCCAATCCAAGGCCGAGAACCAAGACTACCGAAAACCCTGTACAATGAACGAACACTGGGAACGGGCCATGAGACACACACTCCATCAGAACGAGTATAAATAATGAGAGATATTTTCAATATGGTTCGAGAAAACTTACAAAGGGCATCTCAAAATCAAGCAAAGTACTACAACCTTCGAAGTCGGCAATGGAAGCCTGTTGTAATTAAAATGTCCGTTGCTTAGGCGTGAGGCCAAATGTCGCAACGGTCCATTTATAATTACCCATGATGTCCTACCAGAGAATGTCCAACGGTGAAGTTCCATTTTTATTAACCGAAATAATTCAAACAAGTCTTTTCTTCCAAGACATACTTTTATTTAATTGAAAGTTCTATTTTAATATTAACATTATTGTTTAACTTATAAAAGAAACACGTCTGCACTCTAAGGCAGTTAAAATCTTATCCAACTTAAAATATATTCTTAACCTCTACTCATCACCTCGGTCGCACCAATATTTACAAACACCAGATCTGAGTGTCATTATATTGTGAAATAATCAATTCGTATTGTGGTGATCGTGAGAAAAACTTCTATGTGCTTTAGTTCCCTGTAAGCCGCATGCAGGTGCTACCTGATGAGGCTTACATTACAACCAATACATTTGTTGTTGTCATCATATGTGTATAAGAGTAAGTGTATCAAATAAGTGTATGAGAAAAATACGAATGCATGCATAACAGTAAGCATTTTTGGTGTTACATTATTATGATTAATATGAATATGCTATTGTGCTTACTGGCGATGTGCCGATTTTTCAAACTAAAAGACAAAGTATTTCTGATATACAACAAGCACATTGTCGGCCAATTAGAGCTACTAAAACATAGCTCTAATTGTCATAGGAGGTGTCACCACGCACTACCTTTTCCATAGTCTTTAAACTAGTTTTTTACGTTAACTACTTCGATAGTTCTTTTGAATTAGTATAATAATTTGTCTAATTGTACCAACTTATTAACTAGATGATATATTTACTTCTTGTTTAATAGTTTATGAACCACTTCTAGCATAATTAATATACGAACCAATTTGCTGATTAGCTAATAAAAACATTTTATAATTAGAAAATAAAATTTATATTTGATTATTTATTCAAATTAAATTTATGAGAAATAATTATAAAACTTTTAAATTAATGAAGAAATTATAATTACCTACTTACATATTTAGCCATTACAACCATGATGGGTTTCGGTCGCAGCAATTATGCTTTGGCAGTCGCTTCTGCGTTGTGCGCGCTGGCGCAGGTTTTCCACTCAGGCTGTCTTGCACTTAGTCGATCCACTCCTACGTTAACCACCACTGGGTTTAGAATTGAACACTGACGTACATTCTCAAATGTCACCGGAACGTAACGTAGCAAATCCAAATGCTACGGATCTTTACGTCCCGGCCATCACGTTACGTTTATTATAACTATTTATATGATGTAAGAATTTATTGAAACGTTACTTCCGTTCCGATGATATTTGAGCACGGTACGCTTTACGTCTATTATAACTCCAGCTTTGAATATAAAATTTATTTAGTAAATGTACTTACATGCAATTTATTCTTTAGTTTACTTTTACTTAAAAAAGAATGTTAACAGTGCACCACGTGCGTCCGCGCGTGTCAAATATTTTCACAAAACTAACGAAATGCGACAACATTTTCACATTTGCATTGACAAAAACTGTACCGATAACGGAAAAAAAACCATACATACATTGGTTATTTATTTGGAAAAAGTCATACAAAGTAACTTGAATATTTTTCTCGTTGATCATCTGGGTATTTGTATATGTGTTTACTTTATGCACTTCATTAGCATCAGTTTAGTAAACATAAATTTGTCGTTGTTTCTGCAATCTTGCAAAAAAAAAAATCACCGTTTTTAGCAAACTGGTTACCTTAAAGATTACTCTGACAATAGTTTTGTACTCATACCCTTTGTTATAGTTTCCGAATTATAGAATTCTTGTACTGGTTCGCTGTTTCCCTGCAGGGATATTATGTTTGCATAAAATTCCAAACATACATGTTAATGCCTGCAAATTATGTTTGGGAGAGCCTTTTTTTGCAGCGTGTAATAATCGTAGAACTTACAGCTTACATTTGATTTACTGTTGTGTATCATAATCGTACAGCTTACAACTTACTTATGATTCACAATATAATTTTAGCCAGTATATTTTTCTTGATGACATATTTTTAGGGTTAGCAATTATGCGTGTTAAACCCATACAGCATTTAATTGTCATGACACACACCACTTAACATAGCCAGTATAGTACGCCCACAATAAATAGGTCACTCTGATCATACAAATAAATGCTCATTTAGATTTTTTAGTATACGTCACACAATAATGCTGACTAAGTTATTTTAGCATTATGAAAGTACTCATTTTATTGTGAAAATATAAGAATACGAGGTGTTATGTAGAAGTTAAGACTAAAAATCAGTTGTTTCCGATCAGCCGAAGTGTCCAGTATAAAATGAGAAAAAAGGACTAGTCAGCCAAGTAAGATAAATTAATAAAATAAGTTGAAGTCGGAAAGGACTTCAACATTTTGGCGCAGCCGATATTTTAAAACAAGCTCTCAGCGATCGAACGAAGAAGGACGTTAGAAGGAAGAAAAGGACTGTAAATTAATAAAGAATTAAAATTGAAGAATAATGAATATTAAAAATATAATAATAATAATAGATCCTAATAATGAGTAATCTTTAATAAAATAAGTGAATAACAGCAGAGAATTAAAACTGATATTACATACTCTGGAGGACTCTCCAGTGTTTAATAAAATAATAAATGAATATATGTACAAACTGAAATTCAATAAATAACAAACGAAATTAAAAGGAAACATGAAATTCAATAAAAAAAAAAAATGAAATAACAAACGAAATTAAAAGGAAACATGAAATAGAGTTAATGTTAAATTCATATAAGTAAATGATAAATAAAAAGTTATCTAAACTGAATATGAGACTGAATTTTAGTTTTTTATTATAATATTAGCATAAAATTTAAACTTTTGGAATATCTGAAAAACACAGTGATACGGATCACTAATATTTAAGTTTCACGTTTTCTTCAGTATTTGAATGACAAAATAATTACAGCGTGTATATAAACTTTAGGTTTTTATTAAATTTATTTGGAAATAAATTTTTAAAATGAAAATTTTGGAAATTATGGAATAATAAACGTAATAAAAAATATGAACATATAAAACAAATTAAATCATATTTATGTGAAAATTATTTAATTGATGGCGAATTTTGAAGAATTATAAGTTGGATATAGAAACATATTAGGCCAGCTTGACAGGTTCGCAGAAAAATTGTGCACTCAAATTAGTACAGAAGTAAACAATAAAGAATATTTCGAATTAATAAAAAAAAAAGTTAACACCACAGGTTTACTCAAAAGTAGAAGGAGTTAATGTAGTTCTTAAAACACAAAAAGGCACAAAAAATAAAGGAGATATAAGATTGGAGAGATGAATTCACTGCTTAAAAAAATAAAACGATCATTTTGCAGAATGGCAGGAGTTATTAGATCAGGCAAGCGGAATAGAAGATGAAAACGAAAAATAGAGAACTTTGCTCAAAACTTAAGATATTTCTGACGAATCAATCGAATGAGCACTGAGCCAACAGCCCCAGATTAAAATTTGAAACATTAGAAGAAACTGAAAGTAAAGTTAGGGAAGTAGAAGTTAAATTAGCCCACGAAACATCGTTAATGCATAAAGAGGCATTGCAGATTGAAGGAAAATTTGACAAAATAGCAACATCGGAAACAACACTTGAAATGTCGTTAAACTGAATACGTAGGAAGAGGTGTTCCATTGTTTAGGAGACCATCAGTCAAAACCGAAATATATAGATTCATGAACAGTTGTGAGCTAGCAATTCTCAAGATTACAGATGAAAATAAAGAAGAGTTCATTAACTGTGTCAAAATACATCTTCTTGGAGATGCTAGTTCGAACAAAAAAATTGTAAAACTTAGAGGATTATTAAAAACACATATATGTAAAAATGACTACTTTAGATTCAGTTCAAGATAATATAAGAATGGCATATCAGCAGGATGGAGAATGTTTGAGGACATTTACAAAACGATTGGAAGGACTGTTGTCAAAAGCAAATGAAATATCAGAATCTATCTACAAAAAATCTTCCAACCGATTTCAATACAGAACTAATGAATTCAGTTTTAACAGCATTCAAAGTAGGTGTAAAGGATCCGACAATAAAGGTTATACTACAAGGTAGTAAAGCGAAAAATATAAATGATTTATTAGATGAGGCATTTAACGTCCAGACAACAATTCGAAGGGGTACGAGATTACCCGAGGTAGTATATAATTTCGAAACGACTCCAATTAGTAGTATATAAAACTATCATTTGCAAAATACGCAACAAAATTATAATAAATATCAGCACAAAATAAATAACGGAAATAAAAATTCGGCCAACATGCTCTTTTTGCCAGAAAAAGAGGCATACATGAGACGAGTACATTACCAGAAAAAATACCACTTTTTGACACGTGCGTATAAAAATAGTGATAATTTTCGTAAGAAGGTCTGATTCGTTTCCCATTTTTTTTTAGATTTTTCGAATTTGGTCACATTTTTATTGAATTTTTTCTTTAAAGAACAATATATATGTTTATTTATTTTTAAAGCAAATTTTATTTAGTATAAAACTAAGTTTTATTTATGAGAATCGATGGAAAATTGTAAGATATTAAACTTTTTACAAAGTGGGAAAATTATTTTATATACTATATAGAATCCATTTTTGAATCAATTAAAAAAAAAAGTTTGTCAATCGATTTATTGAAAGAATTGAACACCTTTTTTGCCGAAGCGCTTTCATCCATACGTTCAGCCATGTCCGTAGGCGCTGGAGCTATATGCGCATGACTATGTTAATGTCTGCATACATTTTTCGAAGAATCTACCTCTCGAACGCTCCTAAATTTCGTTCATCGGTGTTGGCAACCGTTCATGCCTCAGCGCCATAGAGGAAGACTGGCATGATGTGAGACTTATAGAGCGTAATTTTTGTCCGTCGAGAGATGGCTCTGCTCCTCAATTCTGAGCCGAAAATATCACCTGTTGGAAAGAATTATTCATCGGCTTATCTCAAGACTGACGTTAGACGAAGTCCTTCACAACTCGATATAATCGGCATACCCGAGCAGCATGGTACTCTTATTGAAAATTGTGCCATTGCGATGGAGTTGGGCAGCTCTTACAATCTACTTCATTATTAGGTTGAAGAAGTCACACGGAATCGCCTTGTCTGAAACCTCGTTCGGTATTAAACGTATCAGTGAGGTTGTTCCCAATTTTCAATGTGCAATGTGTATCGCTCAGGGTCATCCTGCAAAGCTCTGCTCCTCAATTGCCTACTGAGCCGAAAATATCACCAGTTGGCAAGAATTATACATCGGCTTATCTCAAGACTGACGTTAGACGAAGTCCTTCACAACTCGATATCATTGGCATTCCCGAACAGCATGGTACTCTTGTTGAAGATTGTGCCATTGCGATGGAGTTGGACAGCTCTCCATTATTAGGTTGAAGAAATCACACGGAATCGCCTTGTCTGAAACCTCGTTCGGTATTAAACGTATCAGAGAGGTTGTTCCCAATTTTCAATGTGCAATGTGTATCGCTCAGGGTCATCCTGCAAAGCTATATAGTATTGCAGGTATAGTGAACTCAGACATGGTGGCTATAGGCGACACCTTATCGGAATGTTGTTTTCTAGGCAACGAGCAGGTGGTGGGCTGCCTCTCTTTGGTCTTTTCCAGGACTTGGAGTAATGTGAACATCCGATCTATGGTGGAATGGGAATGGGATTACTTAAAAACTTACTTAAACTTATTTAAATCATTTTATTCGATTTAAATTTTTATTCTCACCTTTTTTTTTTTTTTCAAATAAAGTCTAATAACTTTAACAATTCTTATCCGAATAATAAAAATTAAAGACTGTTTGATTAAGAATAAATTTGTCTTTAAAAATATATAAACAAATAGATAAACTTTTATAGGAAAATTAATTAAAAAATGTAGTTAAATTAAAAAAAAAAAAAAAAAAATTAGATATTCTTAGGAAAGTCACTAAGAGTATTTGAAGCACATATTACAAAAATATTTCGCCTCCGAAGCTTCGCTATTTTTCTTTCTTTCTAAAACCGTTTAAATAATTAAAATTGGTTAAAAAAACAACTGAGTTACGCGTTCATAAGTATTGAACCTATCCGAAAACGGGTTTTTCGAAATAACTCCGAATTTTGAGGGTGTTTCCGGAAATTTTGTGATGTATTCAACAAGGCCTATAACCTGCACTAGGTAATTTTTCATGTATATTTTCACTGTATCGCCGTGTAATTATAATAATAATAATCACAATAATAAAACTAATAATTATAATAACCCGGCAAATCGTAATGTATTGATATGAACATGGTGCCAGAAACCAGGTCATGTAGAATAAAATTGTTACGCTAAGAAAAGGTATTACGCACAAGATAATAATCGGGGAAACTACAGAGGGCCCATCCAAGGCCAGTAAGCTGGGGACCCACTAAGAATAGCGATATTACGTCAAAGGAGGCAGACATTGTAGATTAAAAGTCCACAGAGACTGTTATCACATTTACTACTCTAACGATAAAGGATTGTCAGAATCGGGTGGAGGCAGATATTACGAAACTTTAAGGGGATGTTATGATAAAAAAAATCAGACAACTAATAAGTACGTTTAAGACTTAAGGTGACAGGATAATATGTGATTGACAGAGATTGCTTCAAGTTCTCAAATGTATCAAATGTTATCAAATAATTTGAAATTAAATAAAGAACAATGGCAGTTTCTACGCCGAGAAGTCATATATTTAGGACACAAATGTTCCGATTACTACAGGAAATTCATAGAGAATATTGCAAAATTATCATTACCTATTATTAATTTACTTAGAAAGGATACTAAATTCGTGTGGACTGACGAGTGTCAGAATTCATTTATAATTCTTAAAAATGCAATTATTTTACCGCCAATATTAGCATATCCTGACTTTTCGAAAACCGTATCTACTAACAACAGACGCAAGTAATGAAGCACTAGGCGCAATTCTATCCCAAGTTGTATTAGGGAGCGACCGACCAATATCATTTGTTAATAGAACTTTAAATGGAGCCGAACAAAAATACTCCACAATTGAACGGGAATTTTTTCCATTGTTTCGGCAACGAACAATTTTAGAGCTTATTTTCTAGGCCGACAGTTTAAAATTTATACAAAACATCAACCATTACTAAGCATAGTAAATCTCAAAGATCAGACATCAAAGTTAGCACGTTCCAGGCATAAATTACACTGTCCGACCATTTAAAAAATATTTTCGACACCAGAAATGAAAGTTACATATTCTTATGGATTTGGACATTCTAAGAACAATTCAGTTTTTTCGCTACACGTTCCAAGGATATTCGACAAAAACGAAAAACCATATTTCAATTCTATTAATTGGTAAGTGTTTAATATAAAGTCAGACTTATTTTTATTTTATTTAACTTTTCACTTTTTTTAAGTCGTATGCCCTATTTTGACATTTACGATTTTTTTTAATAAAACAGGATTGAAATTGATGATACCTGCTAATTTATGTAAAGACCAAGAATAGTGCACACCTGGAAATTGGCACGGACGGGTTAGGAAATAAATACTTAATTCTACTTAATTTAAATACACTTAAATATACTAATAATATGGAGCACGATGCGAGCGTCGCCGGAAGGAAAAAGCAATCTATAATAAGTTGATTGCCTGTGATGATTGAGGGGGAAGTGGGCATCGGTGGAGACGGACGGTATAGTGCTACGCCAGAATTGCGAAAACGGTGGACAATGTGCGAACTAGACGTCAGTATGTGCGGTATGTACGGTGTGTACGCCGGGTTGACCGGTGGTAGGGTACCAGCGTCAATCAGGAAGACGGTGAACGATCTGCGGACGTACTGCGTACGTGTAATGATCACCGGTGCGGTATAAGCGTCGAGAAGACGGTTCGCGGTATGGCAACGTGGTGTGCACGTCCGGTTGACCGGTGGTAGTCAGTCAGGATTGCGGTGAGCGGTCTGCGGACCAGTAATGTGTACGTGTAATGATCACCGGTGCATTATCAGCATCAAATCACGTTGAGCGAGCTGACCAAGTGATGTGCTCGTCAGGTTGGACGGTGGTAGGGTACCGGCGTCAAGCAAAACGGGAAGCGGTCTGTGTACTGCGCTTAATGGCCAACGGTGGGGTAAGTAGCGAAGTGCAGCTGCTACTGAAAGTGTCGGTGAAGACGGAAAGCCTGATAATCATACACGCTGTAGGCGGTCCGGATGGATCAAACACTTTCGATTTAAGAGCAAGCTCCATTAACGGGTTATTTCATATAAACTCTTCTGGAATCATAAGCCGTGATCGTTGCAGCATTGTTGCTCCAATGCAATTAATGCATTTGTTATTTCATGTGGTTTCCAACCAACAGCATTCGGGATTTCCGACTATTTCGTCTTCGCTAAGTGCTGAATTGGCATAGGGGTGGATATTTAGCCTTTGGTGCCGGATGTCACAGGTTCGAATCTCGACCGGGACATCACATATATATTTGTGTCGATTTAGCGATGTCCGTCTGTATGTCTGTCTGTCTGTCTGTCTGTCTGTCTGTCTGTCTGTCTGTATGTATGTCTGTCTGTCTGTCTGTCTGTCTGTCTGTCTGTCTGTCTGTCTGTCTGTCCGTCTGTCTGTTGAAATCCCTACTACTTTTAAAATTGAAGAGCTAGATAAATGAAACCTATAACATAGATTACTAATATACCTACGCTGTATGTGCGAGATTGGTCCATTGTGACCTATGATCCGACCACTTATGTTCAAATACCTCATATAAAATGTACATATAAAGATCAATTTTTATGTATACGTGCTTAGGTAAACTTTTTTGGTCAAATATATATTGATATCATGCTCAAATACATGATAATAATGTTTTCTGGCGAAAAGACTTGTGGTTCACAAAAAATCGAAATTCGGTACACCTACCCATTTGTAAATATGGTTATCATGAATGGAAATTCTTCAGCGATTGAATGTTTGTAGTTATTTTCAGGATTCGTATACCCTGGTGACCTATATATCACTTTGAATGGTAACCACACATATGTGTAGGGTATTTATAGTCGGCTTAGACCGACTATAATTTTGATAATCCTAACTATCATAATTACACCTACTTTAAAATTTCCCATGTGATCTAACCTTCCCAACTGGTTTTAATTTAATTAATTTTATTTTAATTAGTAGCGAATATTACACAAGTATTTGACAGTAATGTAACAGCGGTTGTCATCACTGAAAACTGCGGGCTCATTCTTCACCGACAATCTCGTAAAAGGATTCCGTTAGTCCCACAACTTGAGCAGAACAGACGTCTTCTGCCATTACAGTGGTTCCGGGTGTGACCAGGTCACTTACAGGTCCAACAATACTTGTCGCTTCTATACTCGTTAATAGTAGCACAATTTTCAACTTATAGCATTACCACTAACACTCCGGATTTCTTCGTTCCTGATGTGCTCATACTCTTCGGTGATGGTCGAGATCAACGAAGTCATGTCTTCTCACATATAGTTTATATTCTGGACTTAATCCTTCGTAAATTCGATCTAGCTGTGGTTCGGTCCGAAGTCTAGGATGCTGTCGAATAAGTGCCATCATGCACATCGCGTAGTCCTTCGATTTTTCGAGGCGATGGAGATGATGGGGCATTAAGAAAGATCATACCGCGGCTTCCTTAATATGGTACCATGTATGGATTACTCTTGAAAATTAATAGCTCAGAATATTTATAAATGTTCTTTATTAGATTGAAAAAGTTAGAATGAACAAAAGTATTATTTGAAGTTTTACAAGTTCTACAAAAAGCATTGGTTGCTAGATATTTCTACACCCTCACTTATTAAAATATTGAAATATGTGTAATTTAACAAAAAATTATAAGTTTAATTCTAATTTAAAGTAATATTTATTATACCCTACACTAAGAGTTAAAGGGTATATTCAGTTTGGTACGCCGTTTGTAACACCCAGAAGGAAGCATCTCCGGTATGGAAAGCGATGTCCGTCTGTCTGTCCGTCTGTCTGTCCGTCTGTCTGTCCGTCTGTCTGTCTGTCTGTTGAAATCCCTAAGACTTTTAAAATTGAAGAGCTAGATAAATGAAACTTATAACTTAGATTACTAATATACCTACGCTGTATGTGCGAAAAAATTGGCGAGATCGGTCCATTGTGACCTATGATCCGACCACTTATGTTCAAATACCTCATATAAAATTTACATATACAGATCAATTTTACTGTATACGTGCTTAGGTAAACTTTTTTGGTCAAATATGTATTGACATCATGCTCAAATACATGATAATAATGTTTTCCGGCAAAAAGACTTGTGGTTCACCAAAAAAGAAATCGATATTCGGTACACCTACCCTTATGTAAATATGGGTATCAAATGAATGGAAATTCTTCAGCGATTGAATGTTTGTAGTTATTTTCAGGATTCGTATACCCTGGTGACCTATATATCACTTTGAATGGTAACCACACATATGTGTAGGGTATTTATAGTCGGCTTAGACCGACTATAATTTTGATAATCCGAACTATCATAATTACACCTACTTTAAAATTTCCCATGTGATCTAACCTTCCCAACTGGTTAATTTTAATTTCGGTATTTAAACCCATTCCTTTAGCACACATCATATGTTTGCTTCCTGGAACAGCTTTTGTAAGACTATCAGCAACCATGTCTTCTGTTGGTATATATCTGACATCTATTGAATGATCGTTGATTCTATCGCGAATGTGATGATGCCTAACCTCAATATGTTTTGATCTGGATCTAAAAATATCAGTTTCTGCCAACTTAATTGCACTCTGATTATCGCACGATATCAATATTGATCGATCTGTCCAGTTTGAATTGATCTCTTTCTAAAATTGCTTGAGCCACATTGCCTCCTTCACGGCCGCAGACAAAGCCATATATTCAGCTTCAGTGCTTGACAATGCTACGGTGTATTGTCGCTTACTTCCCCATATATTATATTGCTCCACCATACATGTTGAAGACGTATCCCGTACGTATCTCGTACGTATCCCGTACGTATCCCGTATGATCAACGCATGTCAATATCAGACGCCTAGTCAGCGTCCGAAAAACCATTCAAATCAGTGCCAATAAAATGAATTTTCAAGTTGATCGTATTTTTTAAGTACCTAAAAATGCGCTTTACTGCTATCCAATGTGGCTTACCATAGTTGGAATTGAATCGACTAATATCATTTACAGCAAATGCAATATCCGGTCTAGTCCCTTGTGCCAAATATAAAAGACTTCTGCCTCTTGGTAGGGAACCCTTTCCATATTATCCTGTCTATTACACATTTCAATTGAAAGCTTCTGATTCGGATCGCTTGGCGTTGTTACTGGTTTACAATCAGACATTCCAAATTTCATCAGTATATCACTAATATATTGCGATTGAGCCAGCCAAATTCCATTTTAATTTCTGTCGTACGTAATATTAAGACCGATTCAATTTTTGGCCACACCCAAGTCATCTCGCCAAAAAGCAATATATCATCAACGTAGATTCCTACAATTAGCTCTCCACCTGGACTATAATAAACACACGGATCCATTTTCGATTTCGTGAGCCCAAATGTCTTCAACGCAGCACCGGTGCGGTATAAGCGTCGAGAAGACGGTTCGCGGTATGGCAACGTGGTGTGCACGTCCGGTTGACCGGTGGTAGTCAGTCAGGATTGCGGTGAGCGGTCTGCGAACCAGTAATGTGTACGTGTAATGATCACCGGTGCATTTTCAGCGTCAAATCACGTTGAGCGGACTGACCAAGTGATGTGCTCGTCAGGTTGGACGGTGGTAGGGTACCGGCGTCAAGCAAAATGGGAAGCGGTCTGTGTACGTACTGCGCTTAATGGCCAACGGTGGGGTAAGTAGCGAAGTGCAGCTGCTACTGAAAGTGTCGGTGAAGACGGAAAGCCTGTATATTCATACACGCTGTAGGCGGTCCGGATGGATCACACACTTTCGATTTAAGAGCAAGCTCCATTAACGGGTTATTTCATATAAACTCTTCTGGAATCATAAGCCGTGATCGTTGCAGCATTGTTGTTCCAATGCAATTAATGCATTTGTTATTTCATGTGGTTTCCAACCAACAGCATTCGGGATTTCCGACTATTTCGTCTTCGCTAAGTGCTGAATTGGCATAGGGGTGGATACTCAGCCTTTGGTGCCGGATGTCACAGGTTCGAATCTCGACCGGGACATCACATATATATTTGTGTCGATTTAGCGATGTCCGTCTGTCCGTCTGTCTGTCTGTCTGTCCGTCTGTCTGTCCGTCTGTATGTCCGTCTGTCTGTTGAAATCCCTACTACTTTTAAAATTGAAGAGCTAGATAAATGAAACTTATAACTTAGATTACTAATATACCTACGCTGTATGTGCGAAAAAATTGGCGAGATCGGTCCATTGTGACCTATGATCCGACCACTTATGTTCAAATACCTCATATAAAATGTACATATAAAGATCAATTTTTATGTATACGTGCTTAGGTAAACTTTTTTGGTCAAATATATATTGATATCATGCTCAAATACATGATAATAATGTTTTCCGGCGAAAAGACTTGTGGTTCACAAAAAATCGAAATTCGGTACACCTACCCATTTGTAAATATGGGTATCATGAATGGAAATTCTTCAGCGATTGAATGTTTGTAGTTATTTTCAGGATTCGTATACCCTGGTGACCTATATATCACTTTGAATGGTAACCACACATATGTGTAGGGTATTTATAGTCGGCTTAGACCGACTATAATTTTGATAATCCTAACTATCATAATTACACCTACTTTAAAATTTCCCATGTGATCTAACCTTCCCAACTGGTTTTAATTTAATTAATTTTATTTTAATTAGTAGCGAATATTACACAAGTATTTGACAGTAATGTAACAGCGGTTGTCATCACTGAAAACTGCGGGCTCATTCTTCACCGACAATCTCGTAAAAGGATTCCGTCAGTCCCACAACTTGAGCAGAACAGACGTCATTTGCCATTACAGTGGTTCCGGGTGTGACCAGGTCACTTACAGGTCCATCAATACTTGTCGCTTCTATACTCGTTAATAGTAGCACAATTTTCAACTTATAGCATTACCACTAACACTCCGGATTTCTTCGTTCCTGATGTGCTCATACTCTTCGGTGATGGTCGAGATCAACGAAGTCATGTCTTCTCACATATAGTTTATATTCTGGACTTAATCCTTCGTAAATTCGATCTAGCTGTGGTTCGGTCCGAAGTCTAGGATGCTGTCGAATAAGTGCCATCATGCACATCGCGTAGTTCTTCGATTTCTCGAGGCGATGGAGATGATGGGGCGTTAAGAAAGATCATACTGCGGCTTCCTTAATATGGTACCATGTATGGATTACTCTTGAAAATAAATAGCTCAGAATATTTATTAATGTTCTGTATTAGATTGAAAAAGTTAGAATTTCAATTTTGGTATTTAAACCCATTCCTTTAGCACACATCATATGTTTGCTTCCTGGAACAGCTTTTGTTAGACTATCAGCAACCATGTCTTCTGTTGGTATATATCTGACATCTATTGAATGATCGTTGATTCTATCGCGAATGTGATGATGCCTAACCTCAATATGTTTTGATCTGGATCTAAAAATATCAGTTTCTGCCAACTTAATTACACTCTGAACAGAAGTGTTATTTGAATTTTTACAAGTTCTACAAAAAGCATTGGTTGCTAGATATTTTATTTCTACACCCTCACTTATTAAAATATTGAAATATGTGTAATTTAACAAAAAATTATAAGTTTAATTCTAATTTAAAGTAATATTTATTAATTTCAATTTTGGTATTTAAACCCATTCCTTTAGCACACATCATATGTTTGCTTCCTGGAACAGCTTTTGTTAGACTATCAGCAACCATGTCTTCTGTTGGTATATATCTGACATCTATTGAATGATCGTTGATTCTATCGCGAATGTGATGATGCCTAACCTCAATATGTTTTGATCTGGATCTAAAAATATCAGTTTCTGCCAACTTAATTACACTCTGATTATCGCACGATATCAATATTGATCGATCTGTCCAGTTTGAATTGATCTCTTTGTAAAATTGCTTGAGCCACATTGCCACCTTCACGGCCGCAGACAAAGCCATATATTCAGCTTCAGTGCTTGACAATGCTACGGTATATTGTCGCTTACTTCCCCATATATTATATTGCTCCACCACACATGTTGAAAACGTATCCCGTACGTGATCCCGTATGACGCCTAGTCAGCGTCCGAAAAACCATTCAAATCAGTGCCAATAAAATGAATTTTCAAGTTGATCGTACTTTTTAAGTACCTAAAAATGCGCTTTACTTCTATCCAATGTGGCTTACCATAGTTGGAATTGAATCGACTAATATCATTTACAGCAAATGCAATATCCGGTCTAGTCCCTTGTGCCAAATATAAAAGACTTCCTACTGCCTCTTGGTAGGGAACCCTTTCCATATTATCCTGTCTATTACACATTTCAATTGAAATTTTCTGATTCGGATCGCTTGGCGTTGTTACTGGTTTACAATCAGACATCCTAAATTTCATCAGTATATCACTAATATATTGCGATTGAGCCAGCCAAATTCCATTTTAATTTCTGTCGTACGTAATATTAAGACCGATTCAATTTTTGGCCACACCCAAGTCATCTCGCCAAAAAGCAATATATCATCAACGTAGATTCCTACAATTAGCTCTCCACCTGGACTATAATAAACACACGGATCCATTTTCGATTTCGTGAGCCCAAATGTCATCAACGCAGCACCGGTGCGGTATAAGCGTCGAGAAGACGTTCGCGGTATGGCAACGTGGTGTGCACGTCCGGTTGACCGGTGGTAGTCAGTCAGGATTGCGGTGAGCGGTCTGCGGACCAGTAATGTGTACGTGTAATGATCACCGGTGCATTTTCAGCGTCAAATCACGTTGAGCGGACTGACCAAGTGATGTGCTCGTCAGGTTGGACGGTGGTAGGGTACCGGCGTCAAGCAAAATGGGAAGCGGTCTGTGTACGTACTGCGCTTAATGGCCAACGGTGGGGTAAGTAGCGAAGTGCAGCTGCTACTGAAAGTGTCGGTGAATACGGAAAGCCTGTATATTCATACACGCTGTAGGCGGTCCGGATGGATCACACACTTTCGATTTAAGAGCAAGCTCCATTAACGGGTTATTTCATATAAAGTCTTCTGGAATCATAAGCCGTGATCGTTGCAGCATTGTTGCTCCAATGCAATTAATGCATTTGTTATTTTATGTGGTTTCCAACCAACAGCATTCGGGATTTCCGACTATTTCGTCTTCGCTAAGTGCTGAATTGGCATAGGGGTGGATATTCAGCCTTTGGTGCCGGATGTCACAGGTTCGAATCTCGACCGGGATATCACATATATATTTGTGTCGATTTAGCGATGTCCGTCTGTCCGTCTGTCTGTCTGTCTGTCTGTATGTCCGTCTGTCTGTTGAAATCCCTACTACTTTTAAAATTGAAGAGCTAGATAAATGAAACTTATAACTTAGATTACTAATATACCTACGCTGTATGTGCGAAAAAATTGGCGAGATCGGTCCATTGTGACCTATGATCCGACCACTTATGTTCAAATACCTCATATAAAATGTACATATAAAGATCAATTTTTATGTATACGTGCTTAGGTAAACTTTTTTGGTCAAATATATATTGATATCATGCTCAAATACGTGATAATAATGTTTTCCGGCGAAAAGACTTGTGGTTCACAAAAAATCGAAATTCGGTACACCTACCCATTTGTAAATATGGGTATCATGAATGGAAATTCTTCAGCGATTGAATGTTTGTAGTTATTTTCAGGATTCGTATACCCTGGTGACCTATATATCACTTTGAATGGTAACCACACATATGTGTAGGGTATTTATAGTCGGCTTAGACCGACTATAATTTTGATAATCCTAACTATCATAATTACACCTACTTTAAAATTTCCCATGTGATCTAACCTTCCCAACTGGTTTTAATTTAATTAATTTTATTTTAATTAGTAGCGAATATTACACAAGTATTTGACAGTAATGTAACAGCGGTTGTCATCACTGAAAACTGCGGGCTCATTCTTCACCGACAATCTCGTAAAAGGATTCCGTCAGTCCCACAACTTGAGCAGAACAGACGTCTTCTGCCATTACAGTGGTTCCGGGTGTGACCAGGTCACTTACAGGTCCAACAATACTTGTCGCTTCTATACTCGTTAATAGTAGCACAATTTTCAACTTATAGCATTACCACTAACACTCCGGATTTCTTCGTTCCTGATGTGCTCATACTCTTCGGTGATGGTCGAGATCAACGAAGTCATGTCTTCTCACATATAGTTTATATTCTGGACTTAATCCTTCGTAAATTCGATCTAGCTGTGGTTCGGTCCGAAGTCTAGGATGCTGTCGAATAAGTGCCATCATGCACATCGCGTAGTTCTTCGATTTCTCGAGGCGATGGAGATGATGGGGCGTTAAGAAAGATCATACCGCGGCTTCCTTAATATGGTACCATGTATGGATTACTCTTGAAAATAAATAGCTCAGAATATTTATTAATGTTCTGTATTAGATTGAAAAAGTTAGAATGAACAAAAGTGTTATTTGAAGTTTTACAAGTTCTACAAAAAGCATTGGTTGCTAGATATTTTATTTCTACACCCTCACTTATTAAAATATTGAAATATGTGTAATTTAACAAAAAATTATAAGTTTAATTCTAATTTAAAGTAATATTTATTAATTTTAATTTCGGTATTTAAACCCATTCCTTTAGCACACATCATATGTTTGCTTCCTGGAACAGCTTTTGTAAGACTATCAGCAACCATGTCTTCTGTTGGTATATATCTGACATCTATTGAATGATCGTTGATTCTATCGCGAATGTGATGATGCCTAACCTCAATATGTGTTGATCTGGATCTAAAAATATCAGTTTCTGCCAACTTAATTGCACTCTGATTATCGCACGATATCAATATTGATCGATCTGTCCAGTTTAAATTGATCTCTTTCGCAGACAAAGCCATATATTCAGCTTCAGTGCTTGACAATGCTACGGTATATTGTCGCTTACTTCCCCATATATTATATTGCTCCACTACACATGTTGAAAACGTATCCCGTACATGATCGACGCATGTCAATATCAGACGACTAGTCAGCGTCAAATCAGTGCCAATAAAATGAATTTTCAAGTGGATCGTACTTTTTAAGTACCTAAAAATGCGCTTTACTGCTATCCAATGTGGCTTACCATAGTTGGAATTGAATCGACTAATATCATTTACAGCAAAAGCAATATCCGGTCTAGTCCCTTGTGCCAAATATAAAAGACTACCTACTGCCTCTTGGTAGGGAACCCTTTCCATATTATCCTGTCTATTACACATTTCAATTGAAAGCTTCTGCTTCGGTTACTGGTTTGCAATCAGACATCCCAAATTTCGTCAGTATATCACTAATATATTGCGATTGATCCAGCCAAATTCTATTTTAATTTCTGTCGTACGTAATATTAAGACCGATTCAATTTTTGGCCACACCCAAGTCATCTCGCCAAAAAATCAATATATCATCAACGTAGATACGTACTATTAGCTCTCCACCTGGACTATAATAAACACACGGATCCATTTTCGATTTCGTGAGCTCAAATGTCTTCAACGCAGTCTCCAATTTAACATTCCACTGTCTACTACTTTATTTAAGTCAATAAATCGATTTATTTAATTTTCAGACGCGACCACTGTCATTGCATCCATCCGGTTGCTCCATATAAATTTCTTATGACAAATCTCCATGCAAAAAAGCTGTGATTGCATCCATCTGATTAATCTTCATACCCATTTTGTCAGACCAAGCTATCAGAAAACGAACAGACGTATATCGAACTACTGGTGAATAAGTTTCGGTATAGTATATACCATATCGCTGTGAACATCCCTTTGCCACTAGTCTGGCCTTGTAACGAATAATTTCACCATCTGCATAGATTTTAGTTTTGAATAGCCACTTTGATTTTATGGCCTTACGTCCAGGTGGTAAATCGACAATCTGCCAAGTTTCATTTTCAGCCAGGGTTTGTATTTCGCTTTCCAAGGCAACTTTCCATTCTTTGCTATCTTTTCGCGCCATAGCTTCTTCGACGGTTTCTGGATCAATGTTCTCATCGTTCATATGTGTCACATAAGTTACATAGTCATCGAAATTACGAGGTACTGGATTTCGTTGCGATCTTCGTAAATCTTGTGAAGGTGTAATCGGAATTTCAGGAACGTACACAGATTATTCTGCGTCTGTATTAGTCGAACTATAACTATACGAATCTTCGCTGACATTAACGATTGCTTCATCCGGGTCAATACCATTTGCCTCTTCGTTTTCACCACATGGAATGACAATTTCATTTTGTGACGTGGATAACGTTTCCATCAACCTATCAACTGAATCGATAGGTTCATTACTATTAACCCGAGCGCAGTCAATTATTTCCGCATCCGTTTCCATGAACACCACATCACGGCTTTTTTCGATCTTTTTAGTTATCGGATTGAAACAACGATAACCTTTTGTTGTAGCACAATATCCTACAAATACCATCTTTTTCGATTTAGAGTCCCACTTACGACTCTTCTGTTTAGGCACGTGAACCACCACAGGCGATCCAAAAATTCGCATACCACTCAAATTAACTTTTACTCCAGTCCAACACTCCTCCGGTTTTTAGTCTGCATGCAAAATATTTGTAGATCTCTTCATTATGTACGCCGCCGTGTTGACCGCTTCTGCCCAGAACGATTTGTCTAATTTTGCATCGAAAATCATACACTTGGCCCGCTCGACAATTGTTCGGTTGAATCTCTCTGCTATTCCATTTTGTTCCGACGTATAAGTATTCGTAGTTTGATGCACAATGCCAGCATTTTTGCAAAATGATTAAAAGGCTTTTCCAACGTATTCGGTGCCATTGTCGGTCCGAATAATTTTAATTTTTCGATCGACTTGTGTCTCAACCATTTGTTTAAATTCTTTAAACTTATTTAAAACATCCGATTTCGATTCCAAGAAGTACACAAATAATTATATGAATGTGCCTATAAACGACAAAAAATATTTGGCACCTCCGATCGATTGTACTTGCATTGAGCCACATAGGTCCGAATGAATTAAATCTAATAAATTCGTTGAGCGTGTTCCTTTATGTTTGAATGATGCACGGGTTTGCTTACCCTTGAGACAAGTTTCACAGTTACTCAAAACGCTGCTACTGAATACAACAATAAGTTTGCAGACAATTCAGAGAATTCAGGCACATGCAACACGTCTCTGACATCGATGTCCCGCTCTTTCAACCGCAATGTACCATGACCAGTTCCTTCCACTAACATCTTTTCATTATTTGCGGCAACAATTTCAGTAATTGATGATTTTTTAAATTTTGACAACCAATCTTTATTTGGTGTCATGTGTCGCGAAGCCCCACTACCAATGAACCAGCACTCTGGGTTGCTTCCAAGTCCACATGGCAATGACACAGCACTGAATGCATTTCTCGATTCTCCTTTGTTACCTTCGCTTATCGGCTTCTTCTTAGTGTGACAATCCTTCGTCAAATGACATTTTTTACCGCATTCATAGCATCGAAAATTTCCTTTCGAACCACTGTTTTCAATGATTTTACTTTTTGCACCAAAGAAGGCATTGTCAGTTTTCGGTTTGCCATAATCACAATCCAGTAATTTTGCTTTGATTGCTTCTTCAGTAATATCGGTGCCACTACTTTCAATACCCATAATAAAAGGTTTGAAATCATCACTAAGTCCAGCTAGCATAATAGCACGAAGCCATTCAGGGGAAATAGGAAATTTTATGTTGGCTAATTTATTGGACGATTCACGTAATCCGTCATTGATTCACAGTCTTCTGATCGAATTGATATGAGTTTACGCAAAAGTGTAATTTTTCGGGTGAGTCCAATGTCTTCATGCAACAATTGCAATTTTTCCCAAATCGCAGACGCAGTCGTCTCATGTTGAATGTCCACATAAAGCGATTCATGTATAGACAAAACTATTTTTGCTTTTTCCTTTTGAAGTTTTCCTGCAACTGTTTCTGTAACCGGCAGCGAAATACAACCATCTAGATCCATCAATTCCAAAACATTTTACATGGCAAATTTCCACGTGTGATAATTCTCGCGACCACGCAGTTTTTCAATTTGTGACTCATTTGCCGCCATTTGAACAATTTCGCAACTAATGCAAATACTCTATACAAATCCTGAGCAATTACTATTTTTCGCAAGACATGCGATAATAAAACTCGTACCAAAGATCAGCGTTCAAATTGAATGTTACTAGAAGTCCTCTGGGCCCATAACCTCTTGAAAATTAATAGCTCAGAATATTTATTAATGTTCTTTATTAGATTGAAAAAGTTAGAATGAACAAAAGTATTATTTGAAGTTTTACAAGTTCTACAAAAAGCATTGTTTGCTAGATATTTTATTTCAACAATTACATCCCGCTTGTATCGCGACCAGTCTCGTGCTCTATCATTGAACATCTCATTTAGTGGTAGTAGTAATCGGTTATAGGGAATACCGTAGCAGTCGGCTAATTCTTCAAGTCGATCGATAAATTCTCCCAGTATAACGATTCGTTTATTACTTGCTTTAAAATAACTGTATGCTAATGTATAAATTTAAATTATGTTAGCCATTCATAAATTGTTCTATCAAAAATATTTTATAAAACGAAACAATATTTTTATATTCATTCAAATAGAATCATCAAAGCGAGCAGTTCGCAAAAATAATTGTTTTACATTTTAAATTAAATGTATTGTTTCATTACGACGCCTTGTAGCGTAGCGCCAATATAAAGCAACGCTACGTAGGCGTCGTAATGAAATGAAATATTTAAATAAAAAAATAATTATTTTACATATTATATAAATATATCGCTTCATTGCCCACGACGCCCACGTAGCGTTGCTTTATATTGGCTCCCAACGTTAAAAACGCAGAACGCAGTATCCGATGACTCGGTATAGGGTCCAAAAAAAGCAGACCAAGACGCAGTTCATAAAGTTCGCTGCGCAGTGTTAAACTGCTACAATACACGACATTTTTTGTTAGACATTGATGCATACGTTTATAGCCCTTGCAGACATTATTGGTTCTTGCGGATTTTAAGAGGTCTTAAAGACTCCCTAGTAGACGATAACGGCTCTTGTGGAAACAAAATAACGTTTGAACAGCAGCATTACAGAGTTTGCATAGCCCTTGAAGTCAATTTTGGCTCTTGTGGCTCACAAACGAATAAGAAGAAATTCTTTGGAATCACCAAGCAAGTCTTTGCAAACACCAAGCAAGTCTTTGGAATCACCAAGCGTCTTTGGATTACCAAGTAATTCTTTGGAATCACCAAGCTATTTTTGGAAACACCAAGTAAGTCTTTGGAATCACCAAGCAAGTCTTTGGAAGCACCAAGCAAGTCTTTGGAAACTATAATTTTAACCGAGCAATTTTATGGAAATGAACCAAAATAGAAAACAACGTCAAGTTGATGAATTTGTGTTAAAAATTAATGCGAGCAACTATGCTATTGTTGTTGTTAGTTATACTTCAGAGTTGTTATACTTCAGGGGGAGAAAGAACATCCATTAGATTATGCGTCAGCCTTAACATTATTTAGATGTCATATCCAGCAACCAAGATATCGATTGAAAAAACGAGAACGACCGAGAATTTTGAATGCTGATAGTACTGCTTCACCATCGGGACGATTTGTGTAGCAGAGGGGGAGGAGTACTGCAAATCATGGTTTATGCTACGTTATGGGGACGATTTTGTAGCATAGGGGGAGAATATAACGAGTCGTTTATTATAATTATTAATTTTTATTACTTGTTTTAAAATAACTGTATGCTAATGTACAAATTTAAATAATGTTAGCCTTTTCTAAATTGTTTCTATCAAAAATATTTTGTATAACGAAAAATATTTTTATAATCATTCAAATAGAATCATCAAAGCAAGCACTTCGCTTTAATAAAAAATAATTGTTTTACATTTTAAATTAAATATATTGTTTCATTGCGACGCCTTGTAGGGTAGCTTTATACCAGTGATTTATTTTCATCAAACTGGAGTCCCCATTTCCGTATGGTGTTCATCATTTCAAAGTCCGGCAGTCCGGGTGGGGGTGGCTTTTCCGGTTATGTTGCTGCTTATATAAAGGGAGTGATATTAGGAACATCTTTTTTTTTTCTCTTCTTCTTTGCTCTCTTTAGCCGAGAGTCCATGTTCCAGCTGGGGTAGTTTCAGTGTCCTGAGAGTCCATTGTAGGTGCGGAAACACTAAATCTCCCTACATCCATTTATTGAATTTCACACCGCTGCCTATAAAGAGACAAGCAATTTCACTATTCTGGAATCTCCAGATTTGGCTCGGACGGGTTGTGCATATAAATACTTAATTCTACTTAAAATAAATATACTTAAATATACTTATAATATGGAGCACGAAGCGAGCGTCACCAGCAGGAAAAGCAATCTATAATGAGTTGATTACCTGTGGTGATTGAGGAAGTGGGCCCCGAAAACATTGCGGATGCAGCGGTCTATTTTATAGACAAAGGTTAGCGTCGGTGGAGACGGACAATAGAGTGCCACGCCAGATTTGCGAAAATGGTGGACAAAGTGCGAACTTGACGTCGATTTGCGTATAGTGTGCGGTATGTACGGTGTGCACGTCTGGTTGACCGGTGGTAGAGTACCAGTGTCAATCAGGAAGACGGTGAACGTTCTGCGGACGTACTGCGTACGTGTAATGATCACCGGTGCGGTATAAGCGTCGAGAAGTGCACACCATGACATCATGGCATACACGTCAGGTTGACCGGATGTGGGGTACCAGCGTCAATCAGGATTACGGTGAGCGGTCTACGGACGTACTGTGTACGTGTAATGATCACCGGTGCGGTATCAGTGTCAAATGACGTTTAGCGAACTGACCAAGTGACGTGCGCGTCAGGTTGACCGGAGGCAAAACGGGAAGCGGTGTGTGAACGTACTGCGTTCGCTTAATGACAACGGTGGTGTATCAGCGCGTCAAATGACGTTGAGCACTATGACAAAGTGAGGTGCAAGTCGGGTTGAACGGAGGTAAGGTACCAGCGTCTATCAGAAAGATGGTGAGCGGTCTGCCGACGTACTGCGTACGTGTATGACCAGCGGTTCGGTGTCAGCGTTAAATGACGTTGAGCGGTATGACCATGTGATGTACACGTTGTTGTGGGCAAAGTAAATGCCGAATGTAACGCTTGTTACCGCCCAGCGATATATATATATATATATATATATATATATATATATATATATATATATATATATATATATATATAAGTAGTATGTATTCGCCGGTTCTGGTCCCACTGGGCTCCATGGAGCACCATGTTGATAGTGTAAATGAATTTTAACAGAGATGTTGTTATTGTTTTCAATAGGGATCATTTTTTAACATAGTTGTTGTTAGTGTAATTCAATAGGGATCATTTTTTAACATAGTTGTTCTTAGTGTAATTCAATAGGGATCATTTTTTAACATAGTTGCTGTTAGTGTAATTCAATAGGGATCATTTTTTAACATAGTTGTTGTTGGTATAGTTCAATAGGGATCATTTTTTAACAGAGTTGTTGGTAGTGTAGTTCATTGGAGATCATATTTTAACAGTATAGTTGTTATTGTTTTTTCAATGGGGATCATATTTTAACAAAATATTTGTTATTGTTGTCATGGGAAGTATTTTTAACAGATGTATATTATATGTATACTATATATTTTATAATGGTGGAGCCAGTGGGATGACTTTTTAACATAATTTGTTAATGTTGATACATACATATATATTATATGCATGTTATGAAGGCATGCAGCCGTAAAGAGTAAATGTTGTTGTTGGGATAATTATATCGGAGTAAGCATTTTTTGTGCATGAGAATATTTACAAACGTATTCATGTTGTTGTTGTAAAATATTATAGTTGCAATTAGACTTCAGTTAACGTAGTTATAATGTATACTATAGTTATACTTGTTTGTTTTATTTTGCATGATCATCAAGAGAGTTGAGGAGCAAAGGGTTCAATTTGAAACTTTGTTGAGGAGCGGTGATTGTAATTTAAAACTTCGATATATGAATGAATATTATTATTAGATGCTAATTTTTTTTTTGTGGATAATTTTTTTGTTGTAAACAGGTTAAGACACTTCTGTATTAATGCATTGACATATATTTAATTCAAGGCCAATTTTACTATAAGAGTTATTGTACTGGATTTTATTCTACAAAGTCATGGTCGTTTAATTTGGTTATATGAATGAATGGAGCCATAAGGTTCCATTGGGATAATTTTTTAAATCTTTTTCTATACTATAAGTTTAAAAGATTGAGCATGTTAGAACATGTCTATTTTTTATAGAGTTTTTTGTCTTGAGATTTATTTTATTTACTCTCTTTTAAATTTTAATTGTGTATATTTATACTAATGGAATTCACTTTTTAACTCATTTTAAAGAGATATCCATTATATATAAATGGATCGAAATTTGAATTAAATTTATTCATCGTCTGCATTACAATTTGATAGGAACAACAAAATATGGTAAGATTGTTTTTTTTTTAATTTTGTTTGTATTTATTAATTTATGTATTTATATTATTTAAAGGATTTCGCTGAAATTATTAGTTTAGCAAAAGGAAACCTCTCTACATACATTAGAGTAGATGACTTGCCCATTGATCAGGAATTCAGGATTTCTAAATTTGAATGGAAAAACACAATTAATGGAACAACATTAATTGTACATTTAACAGACAACAGATGGTTTTATCTACCAGCAAGAATTTCTAGAAAGTTGAAACCGATGATCCATATTTATATAATATAAATGAGAAAAAGTGGTCTATTATTTTTCGAGGACGACAATCAGAAGTAATGGGGATGGCTCTATTCGATTTACGTTATGAATAAAAAAAAAAAAAAAAAAACGTATCAATATACTTACTTTTAAAAATATTCATTTTAAATAAAATATTTAAATATATACATATTGTTTTATTTATTTATTCTTAAAACGATTTGAAACAATATAACAAATAATTTATAAAACTTATATTTGCATTATCTGCTCAAAACTCAGTAGAGCGTTTAATAAAATATTATCATCATCATCGTCCATTAAATTACAATAATGATGATCCGCATTTAACATCCTCGGATCGTCTAAGTTAAGAAATAGATGGTCTAGTCCATCATCTAACAACCCTTCCCTAATTCCAACATCTATCAAATTTCAATTTTAGGATTTACTGTTAATAAAATTTTTATTATTAATATAAAATAATTTTAAAAAATATATTTAGTTATTTACTTACAAGTATAAGTTTTTGCCTTTTTATATGAAAAATTATGTTTTCGCAGGATATGCCGCTTAAGATTGTTTCTAGTCGAGAATTTTAAATGCGGGAAAAATTCACACTCCATTTTTTAATGTTGATATATTAAAAGTATGAAAACGAGTAAAATTTATTATTATATCCATTGTATAGAACACCTTTATATATCAAAGCATGTAATATGATATATATTAAACTGAATATAAAAATTTGAATTCAGCAAAATTTAATGTATAAGTAGTGAAATACACCGGAAGTCAGTAAATTAAAACTGCAGTAACACATCTTTACTGCAACACTGCACTTTTTTTATGTTCAATAATTCCTGTAAAATTTGAAGTTGAAGTTTCTTAATATTCAAAATAATAATTTAAGTTAGTGTTCGTTTGTTTGCAACTTCAAAAACTTCTATAAAAATTAAAAAATGTTTATCTGTGCATTGTGTTCAAAGTCCTTCGCGAAAAACTATAATTTAAAGAGACATGTATCGACAATACCTGAAAATACAAAGTTTAGCTGCTTAAAGTGTAGTAAATCTTTTAGCAGACCAAATACTTTAAAACATCATTCCTGTCAACATTTTCAAGAGGAAATTCCTTCAATACAAGGAAAATATGAGGATTTGCTGAATAATGAATATGAAATCGCATCAACATCATCATCGGTGAGACGTTACTGTGAGAACTGTAATGTCACAGTTCACAAATCCCTCTGGAGAGGCCATTTAAGATAAACAGCGCATAAGAGAGCATCAGAGATTGCAGATATAGATGGATTTAAATTGGTACGAAAAGCATTTAAAAATAAAATATGTGATTACATATTACCTAATGATGATGAAAGTCTAATAAATCCACATGAATATTTCGGTCAAATAAGAAATAAAATTAAAAATTTACTGGAAAGAGAATTAAATAAGAAAATATCTTTAAAATTGAATGCGGAGATCTCTGCTGACTATATACGTCGTTCAAAACGTTCTGTCGAAGATGATGATGAATTTAAACTAATCACTTTTTCACATATAACAAAACCACTAACAATATTAACCAAAGATAATATTGAAGATGTAATGTTAAATATTGAAGAATTGTTAATAAATAAAATGGAGAACTTTCAAGAACGGGATAGTGGATGGGCTTTGATAAAAATCAATAAAATTGAGCTTAATATAAGTGAATATAGCTTAAATGGATTATTATATCAGAAATTTCCAGCATACATAGAAAAATGAAAGGCATGTATTAATATACAAAACAGTGATATTTTCTGCTTTAAGTGGGCTATTATTGCTGCAATAGTTAATACAAAAATAAAAATAAATGATCCCTATCGCATTAATTCATATAATATTTCCGACATAACAGCAGAGGAAACTTATGTGAATGGTATAAATTTGATATTTAGAGGATTAGACTTCCCTCATTCTATAAAGAATACAAAAATATTTGAGCTAAACAACTCCATTAGCATCAATATTTTCATGTATAATGAAAAGTCAGATGGAAAATTCGAAATTTTGGGGCCTATTTATCACACTGAAAAAGAACAGAGTACACATATCAATTTGCTATTTTGTGATAGTGAAGAAATTACTCACTATGTCTGGATAAAAGATCTAAGTAAATTGATAAGCGGTCAGGGATGAAAAAGAGCCCACAAAATGTATATTTGTAATGGATGTATTCTACAATTTACATCTATAAAGTCTCTTGAGGCACACAAATCATCATGTAAAAAAAAAATTACGTATTTGCCCAAGGAAAATGAGTCCACACTAGCATTTAAAGCCTATGAAAAAACCATCCCTGTTGGATATACTTTTTATATGGATTTTGAATCGATTCTGGAACCGATTAATGGCTGTACAAATAACCCAGAAAATACGTATACAACGAATATTCAGAAACATATACCGTGCGCATTTGCTTGGTATTTGAAAGGGTCATATGATGATCGTTTCGATAAGCTACAAAATTATACAGGTGAATACAAAAGAAAAAAATAATAATTAAAAAAATAATAATAAAAATAAAAAACGATATATATATAATATTTAATCTTTCGTTTATAGGTCCTAAATGTTCGAGAGTTATGATAAAATCTTTAGTTGCGAAAGCGACGCAAATATATTGGAACGTTTACTCCACGATGAAGGCAATGAAGATAACTGACCAGGAAATGCACGAGTTCCATCAATCAACAATCTGCTGTATATGTAAAAGTGATTTAAGTAATAATATTAGTATAAAAGTAAGGCACCATTGTCATTTTACCGTAATAACTCATAATTTATCCAAATATGATCTACATTTATTTATACAAAATTTAAACGAAGTAGAGGGAGCTATTGATATTATACCTCTTAATAAAGAGGTATTTATATCTATAACAAAAACTATAAATTTAACTAAAGATCATAGTTTTCAACTTAGATTTATAGATTCATTTAGATTTTTACCTAGCAGCCTTGATAAATTGGTGAAAACTCTAAATGACGAGTCAATCCATATAACTAAAAAGGTTTTTAACAATAATTCGTATAAGATATTTTATAGAAAAGGTGTTTTTCCTTATGATTATTTAGATAGCTTTAATAGGTTAAAAGAAAATCAATTACCTGCTAAAGATAAGTTTTTTATTAGATTAATTAATGAAGAGTGTTCTGAAGATGACTATGCTTATGCTCTGAATGTATGGAACATTTTAAATTGTAAATCTTTAAAAGATTATTTAGAAGTATACCTAAAGTGTGATGTTGTCTTACTTGCGGATGTTTTTGAGAATTTTAGAAAAATTTGTCTAAAAATTTATGAGCTTGATCCGTGTCATTACTTCACTGCTCCCGAATTATCTTGGGATGCTATGCTCAAGATGACTAAAATTAACCTCGAACTAATTACCGATATAGAAATGTATACTTTTATTCAAGACGGTATACGTGGAGGTTTAACACAATGCTCGATTAGACATGTAAAAGCCAATAATAAATATATGCATAACTTTGATAAATCTAAATGTTCATCATATTTAATGTATTATGACGCAAATAATTTATATGGTTATGCGATGTCACAGCCATTACCTTTTAAGGAATTTAGATTTTTAGAGTCATATGAAATTACAGAGTTTACTATTGAAAAACTTAAATCTATTAATGAACATTCTTCTAAAGGATATATTTTTGAAGTAGACTTAGAATATCCTTCTTCAATTCATAATTTACATAATGATTTTCCGTTTTGTCCAGAAAATAAAACACCACCTTCTTGTAATTCTAATTCTAAAAAACTTACAGCAGATCTTAATAATAAGAATAAGTATAAAATACATTATAAAATGCTTCAAGAATGTATTAAAAATGGTTTAATTTTAAAAAAAGTATATAGAATTTTAGAGTTTTCTCAAAGTTGTTGGCTTAAAAAGTATATAGATCTGAATACATTAATGAGGTCTAAAGCTACCAATGAGTTTGAGAAAAAATTTTATAAATTAATGAATAATTCAGTTTATGGCAAAACTATGGAAAATGTTGAAAATAGAAGAAATGTAAACATTTGTTGCAATTGGGAGAATAATGGTAAAGTTAAAGGAGCCAGATCAATAATAGCAAATCCAGCATTCCATAGTAGAACTAATATTAATGAAAATACGATAGTAATAGAATCAAAAGTTCTTAAAGTTAAGTTAAATAAACCCATTTATACAGGATTTTGTGTATTAGATTTATCGAAATGGAAAATGTACGACTTCTATTATAATTACTTAAAAACTAAATTTAATACTAATGTAAGATTAGCTTATACGGACACAGATTCTCTTATAGTTGAGATTAAAACAAATGATTTCTATAAAGACATTTATGAAGATGATCCATCTCATGATCATGAACTGATCCATCAAATTATATTTTTGACACTTCTAGTTATGAGTATCCTAATATATATGGTTATCATCAAAATAATTGTAAAGTTGTGGGTTTGATGAAAGACGAAAATAATGGCAAAATAATGAAAGAAATAATATGTCTTAAACCCAAAACATACTTTTATACTGTTGAAAATGATATACCAACATCAAAAGCCAAGGGTGTTAAAAAATCAGTTAGTAAAATATTTACTATTCATGATTATAAAACATGCCTTTACAATAAGAAAGTTATAATGAGAGAAATGTATATAATAAGGTCTAAAGCCCATATTTTATATACACAATGTGTAAATAAATTATCACTTAATTTTATAGATGATAAACGGTATATACTAGATGATGGTATAAACACACTTGCTTGGGGACATTACAAAATTGATTATATTAAAGCTTTAAATAATGATTTAGATATTTTTATGAATATAGATATATAGATATAAATTATATTATTTTAATTATTAGATTTATATTATATAAATTTATAATGTATTAAATTAATAATAAAATAAAAATTCGATTTTTATATATTTAAAAATGTTTTGTTTATTTAATATTATACCAATTAACATCATCATAATCATATTGTAATGTTTTACTTTTTTGACGAGTTAAGCGAGGTGAGTATTGATATTGTAATAGAGTTTGCTTAGTTTTCGGTGTAATTTTACTTCCATCACTTGACAAAATCCGTACTTTAGGTGATCCATGATTTAAAAAGTTTTTTAAACGTTTAGCTGCAGAACTTGCAGAGGAATGGTTTATGTTTTTAATTGTTGTATCCACATCCATAGAATTTTCTTCATCTTCGTTAATATTGCTAAATATATGTTCATTAGCATTAAAGTCGGCCTGCGAAGCAAAATCTATTTTTCCAATATCTTTTGTTTGAGTTTCATTATCGTTTTTAAATATACATTTTGTTTGAGTATCTTTATCCCTTAATGATTTATACGACTTAACCGATTTATTCTCTTTCTTAATATTTATTTCTTGTTTGGTAATCAAATATTTTTCGAGTTCCTGTTTTATTCCATACCATTTATTTATATCTTTAAGTGTATGAGAGGCATATATTGGAAGAAGTTTTCGTTTTAAAAAATTTGAATTTGACATATCGTTAGAATAGCGTTCATATGTTGAAGGGTTTAATAATATAAGCTTGGATAAAATATTAGACATTTTCTAAAATTTTTCCTATAACACCGCTTAAAACAGAAGAAATCAAAATTGGTATAAATCCTCCTCTTTGGATTAGATGTTTTCTCTTCGATCGTAAAACAGTTTTTGAGCAGCAAAGTTTTCTAATGACATTTTTATATGATTTTAACTTTACTAGATCGTTTTTCTTTACATTATGATTTTTATGTAAAACATTAAATGCAATTTCATTAATAGCTTTTATAAGATTATCATCCGCGTTTTTTAGAATTGCATTTCGCAATTTAGGTTTAGCATTTTTAAGAACATATAGAATATATTTGTTCTCCTTCAATCGTTTCAGTTTGCAGGTCATTTTGGAGTGAAACAAAGCAGTAACAATATTCTTTATTGAAAATGTTAGATCTGAATCTTAATGCGTTATGTGCTTGTTGTGTAAGATCTATTAATAAATAACCATGAGCACTCTCAGTACAAGTGTTATATACTCTAACTAATTCTTTATAATTTTCAGGATAAATTTGTCTTGCCAAGCATTGAAATTGTAGTTTATCTCTAGGATTTTTAAACATAACTATAAATTGCGGTGATGCGAACCTTTAGTAAATAGTTCACAAACTTTTTTGTTAAATGAGTCTAACATTAAATCATCTAAAATTATTAATGTATATTCATTAGCTGAATTCTCAAAGTCATCTGGAATGCCTTCAATAAAATTAACATTATCAAGTTCCGGTAAAGAGTTTTTTTCAGCATAACACCAAATTACTTTTGTAATAGGAGAACTAATTAAATGTTTATTGTTAATAAGATTTATAATAAATGTTGATTTGCCACAACCTGATGGTCCACAAACTAACATTGTAAATGGATACACAAATTGATGAAACATGGTTCTCTATTCAATGATGAACTTCTAATAAATATAAATATTGTAAACAAGTTTTTTTTATATAAATATAAATTTTAAAAAATCAATCATTTACATTATTGGTTGAACTCACAATGAGTAAAGAAGTTCTTGTAAATGAATTGCATCGACAAGCAAGAAGAAATTTTAAACGGCGTAGGTTTATTCCAAAGGGTATTTCAGATACTTGGCAAATCGATCTTGTAGAAATGATACCTTTTGCAAAGATTAATAAAGGATATAAATATTTACTGACTGTTATAGATGTTTTTTCTAAATACGCATATGCTTTACCTGTTAAAACCAAAAGTGGGATCGGTGTAACCTTAGCTATGCAAAATATTCTAGAAAAAAATAGGAAAAAAATTCCCAATAATATTCAATCTGATCAAGGTAAAGAATTTTTCAATTCTAATTTTAAAAAATTAATGAAAAATTTTGAAATAAACCATTATCATACATTTTCTAATACGAAGGCTTCAATAATTGAAAGGTTTAATAGAACTTTTAAAAATTTAATGTGGAAAGATTTTAGTCTTCAAGGGAATTATAAATGGCTGAACTTGATTACAAAAAATATCAATATATATAATAATAGATATCATCGTAGTATTAAAATGTCTCCAAAAAATGTCAATAAATCTAATCAACAAATACTTTTAAATACAGTTTACAATCATATTAAAACATTTAAGATGAGTAAATTGAAAATTGGAGATGATGTTCGAATTAGTAAATATAAAGGTACTTTCTACAAAGCATATGAATCCAATTGGTCCAATGAGGTATTCAAGATAAATAAAATAAAGATCACAAATCCAATTACTTATCAATTAATTGATTATCAAGAAGAAATAATAAAAGGTGGATTTTATGAAGAAGAATTACTTAAAACAGAAACATCAAATACGTATCTAGTTGAAAAGGTTTTAAAAAGAAAAAAGGATATGGTGTATGTCAAGTGGCTAGGTTTTGAAAGTGAACATAATTCATGGATTAACAAAAACGAATTATTAACTAAGTAAACTAAATGTAACTTATTATAATTGTATTGTTCCAATATTAATATAAATAAAGTTATTAAAAAAAATAACTGTCATTCTTATTTAAACATTTGAAATTAAAAGATGGGAGATTCTAGTTTTTATATTACTTTATTAAGTAACAATTCCACAAATATTTATGAAAACACTAAATCTACATTTACAAATTTATTTAAAGAATCTTTGGTTTTAAATGAAAACTGGGTTGTAGGTTTAACAGAAATTTCATTTCAACTTGTTAATAACCCATCTACATTTGAAGTATCTCGAAATTTGAATAAAAGGGATATTTTGAAATCAACTTTAAAGTTAAATAAAAGTAAAATCAAAAATGTAAATAGTGATCTAAAAGTAGATAAAAAAATAAATACTATCCCTATCACATATTTATATTTCTTGGACAAAATAAATCAAGCTATCACAAATAGAGAAGAAAAACCACAAATTGCAGAAAATCAACTCAATGTCAATTCTAATCCTGAGACAGTTGTAATAAAAAAAATAAAAAAAATAAAGAAGAGTTGAATATCGATAACAAAAAAGATAAAAGTTTAAAATTAATAACTGAAAATTTAGACATTCAAGATACTATAAATGAAAACCCTGAGTTGGTTGGCGTAAAAAGCAGTATTAATAGACACTTTGTATCGGAGAATACAATACTTAAAATGTTAGATGTCATATCGAATTCTTATGAAAAATTTAATTCACATACAAATTATAAATTAAGATCTAGCGATCTATACAACCTAGTGTTTGTGTACACAGACATTAAACCCAGATATGTAGGCGATCAAAAAATAAAATGTTTAAAAATATTTCCATGTTTAAATGAAATAAATTATAGTCACTTTAAAAATATTGAATATTATCCATTGGAATCTTCAAATATAAATAATATTTCTATAATGATACGAGATGATGAAGGAAAGAAAATAAATATTATATCGAATGAATCCCCCGTTTATTGCACGTTACATTTTCGTAATATAAAAGAAGCTTCATAAGTTGTACTGATATCATTTATATGTAAACCATGGACAAGATTTATTCTGAGTACAATCTTAATCAATCCGGATCAAATTTGGATAATATAGGAGATATATACCATTCTCCTAGAAAAAGTTATTAGCAAAATTAGAAATATACAAGATGGGAATGGAAAACGTATAAAATTCAAACGACTAAAGAAAAAAGATCATATGAAAACTAAACGTTCTAGAAGAAGGAAGTTTACTGATATATTTGGCAACTGTTAATTTTTTTTAATGGCAGGATTTATTGAATGTATGAAAAGTGAATTAGATCTTTTTGAGTCACCACCTGTACAAACTAGCCTAATTAAAACAGAGGTATCATATAGTCCAATAGCAACAATTGACAACTCTACTACAATAGAATTTCTTTCACTCGGAAATGGTGAAACATATCGTGATCTAAGTAGTGTTTATTTACGATTAATTGTAGAAATTAATGGAAGTGGAGGAGTTATAAACAATTTACTTCATTCATTATTTCGGAGCTGTAATGTTCATTTAAATAATAGAAATGTATCGCAATCTGATAATAATTATCACTATAGATCTTATATTGAAACATTATTAAACTATGGAAATGATACTAAATCTACACTTCTTGAATCATGCGGATGGTCATTAGATATAAAAAAAATGAATTCAATAGTTGAGAATGAAAATCCAGGTTTAGCTAGACGGAAGAAAACATTTAAAAATGGAGAACGAGTTGAATTGATTGGAAAACTTCATGCAGATACATTTAATCAATCTAAATATCTTCTTAATAATGTGGATCTTAAAGTAACCCTTAATATGGAGAAACCTTCTTTATATATATACTAGAAGATTCAAAATCTGGAGAGTCATCTATTAAAATTCACGAGGCTAACTTATACATTAATCATCTTACCATTAATAGTAATATTTTAATGGCACATCATAATGTTTTACAAAGTAGAAATGCTATTTATCCATATAAAAAAGTTGAAATCAAGACATTCACCATTCACCCCGGCAATCATTCTCTACTGTTAGATAATGTTATAATTGGACAACTTCCAAATTTCTTAATATTTGGTATGGTAACTAATAAAGCATATACTGGTGATCGTTCGGAAAATCCGTATAACTTTCGCCATTTCAATTTACAAAGATTTAATTTAGTTGTAAATGGAGTACAAGTACCAGCACAGCCGATTGAATTTGATTATAAACATGGACGTATAAGTACAAGGGGATATCAAACCTTATTTAAAGGTACTGGCATACATTACTTTGATAAGGGACATCAAATAACTAAAGAATTATTTGATAACGGATATTTCTTACTTGCATTTGATTTAACACCAGATCATAACAATAACTCACACTGCGGAAACTTAATAAGGTACAATACGAATTGAAGGTCGTTTCAGTGAAGCACTTTCTGAAGCAATTACTTGTTTAGCATATTGTGAGTTTGATAGTGTTTTGGAAATTGATAAAAATCGTACTGTATTACAATCATTATGAATACAAGTAATATAGAAAATATTTTATATAAAAATTTAGTAACTAAAAAGAATTTTAAAGGAGTTTTTGCATCAAATCAGCTACCTAGAAATCGAATAAAAAAGCCAGCATTTTATATTGCGAATATGGCTTCATCATTTAAACCAGGATCACATTGGATTGTAATATATTTTCCTCGAAATGGGCCGGCTGAGTATGTTTGTTCTGCACTGAGTTCTCCTATTAAACCATTTGTAAATTTTATTCAAAGAAATGCATTTATTAAAAGCAATTTCCGATTAAAAAGTGAAATTTCAATGTTATGCGGTGTTTATTGCTGTATATTTATATATTTAAGAAGTAAAAATATGTCTTTTAAAAAGTTTTTTAATTATTTTGATATATATAATTTATATATTAATGATATTTTAGCTGTGCATTATTTTAAAAGTATTTTTAAGTTTCCTATAATAAAAAATAAATAAAACAATTTAATGTAAATAATTTATAAATTTGTTTTTTATTTCTATTATTTAAAATTTCACAAATTCATTGAATATAGTATAATAAAAAACAGTTTATTAATAATATGTAATAAACAATTATTTTGTATATTTTAATCTATAATATAATTTTATTAGTTTGTCAATGTCTTTAGATTTCTTGTCATAATAATAGCAACCACATGTATCTGGTCCCTCCGTTAAGTCATCTGTGGCCCATGGACAGCTCTTATAATGTACTCCGTGAATAGTTAATATTTTTTCCATATACTGGTAATGCTTACAATAAGGGGTAAACTTAATAAACTGTTTTTTATGATCGTCTAAAAAAATATTATGAAATTCTTTTAAAAATTTTAATAATTTTTTAACTTCCATAATATTTTTTTGTTCCATTAACATTGTAATGTAGACGATGAATAAATTTAATTCAAATTTCGATCCATTTATATATAATGGATATCTCTTTAAAATGAGTTAAAAAGTGAATTCCATTAGTACAACAATTAAAATTTTAAAGAGAGTAAATAAAATAAATCTCAAGACAAAAAACTCTATAAAAAATATACATGTTCTAACATGCTCAATCTTTTAAACTTATAGTATAGAAAATGATTTAAAAAATGATCCCAATGGAACCTTATGGCCAAATTAAACGACCATGACTTTGTAGAATAAAATCCAGTACAATAACCCTTATAGTAAAATTGGCCTTGAATTAAATATATGTCAATGCATTAATATAGAAGTGTCTTAACCTGTTTACAACAAAAAAATTATCCACAAAAAAAAAATTAGCATCTAATAATAATATTCATTCATATATCGAAGTTTTAAATTACAATCACCGCTCCTCAACAAAGTTTCAAATTGAACCCTTTGCTCCTCAACTCTCTTGATGATCATGCAAAATAAAACAAACAAGTATAATTATAGTATACATTATAACTACGTTAACTGAAATCTAATTGCAACTATAATATTTTACAACAACAACATGAATACGTTTGTAAATATTCTCATGCACAAAAAATGCTTACTCCGATATAATTATCCCAACAACAACATTTACTCTTTACGGCTGCATGCCTTCATAACATGCATATAATATATATGTATGTATCAACATTAACAAATTATGTTAAAAAGTCATCCCACTGGCTCCATGTTATTATAAAATATATAGTATACATATAATATACATCTGTTAAAAATACTTCCCATGAAAACAATAACAAATATTCTGTTAAAATATGATCCCCATTGAAAAAACAATAACAACTATACTGTTAAAATATGATCTCCAATGAACTACACTACCAACAACTCTGTTAAAAAATGATCCCTATTGAACTATACCAACAACAACTATGTTAAAAAATGATCCCTATTGAATTACACTAACAGGAACTATGTTAAAAAATGATCCCTATTGAATTACACTAACAACAACTATGTTAAAAAATGATCCCTATTGAATTAAACTAACAACAACTATGTTAAAAAATGATCCCTATTAAAAACAATAACAACATCCTGTTAAAATTCATTTACACTAACAACAATGTGCTCCTTGGAGCCCAGTGGGGCCAGAACCGGCGAATCCATACTACTTATATATATATATATATATATATATATATATATATATATATATATATATATATATATATATATCAAAAAGAAACCGATATTCAAAACCGAAATAAACGGTTTCGGTTTTATACCGGTTTAAAACGGTTTTTTAAAAAAGTATAAAAAGAAACAGAAAAAAATATTTTATTTTATATAGAAGATCTTACAGACAAGGCATGTTTTAATGTCATTTATTATAATTTGGAGTTACCGAAATAAAAATTTCTTGTTGGACAAAAATATTCACGTTTTTTTGAGAGACAATATTTCCAAAACAACGGTCTTTGGTATAAAATTTGTTTTTTTTTCTTTCATAAATTTGTGTAACGACAGAACAAGAGCAAGGGCAAGACTAATACTGCAAGAAAAGCGTTTTTTTATCATTATAATGTATTTATTATGTTTTTAAGGTAATAATGAAATTCAAAAGAATTCATGATATTACTAAATATTGAACAACAAGTAACAATGGAGAGCGTGCAAAATATTTATGAAGATGTGTGTTTTTATTTTTTTTTATTTTTGTTTTTCAAGGCTAATTAATATAAGCATCTTACTTTGAGTACAAATATAACACGCACAGCTCAAAATGGTGAGAGAGCTCATCCTAAGTTCTTATAGGACTGTAGTGCCAAACTATTATTATTATTATCATCTTAAAAATTAGGTCTATGAAGCACCTTTGAAGCGATAAATAGCTTCAAAAGTCGCTTCAAAAAGATAAAATAGGCAAAACAATGATTTTTCTCTTTTCTTCGCTACGCTAGTCCGTACATCGATTGTGCGTTTGCACATTTTTATTTTACTTTTATACATAGTTTTTTTGTTAATTGTAAAATCATGAAGTTTTTCTTAAGTTAGGTTCTATGTGCATTATTTAATTTAACTTATACAATTAAAAAAAAAAAATAATAATATATGAACATTTTCACAGTGTACCACATTTAGCTGATATTGCTTTTTGTGTTTTTGTTTTTTTTTTTTCACAAATCTGCTGATTCGTTTGAAAGTGCAACAACAACAAAAATGCGAATCCAAGCTTTTGATAGAATTTTTGGCGTGTTTTTACCACAAAGAAAACTCGTTGTTGTTGCCAACTAGATAGCTGTACTAGATACATACATGTAATGATACAGGATAGCAACGAAGAATTGTCGTTGTGAAAGTGTGTGTATGCGCATCGTAATTCGTTCCCACTAAACATTTATGCTTGGAAATACGCATATGGTACGCTTACTCATGTAAATATTTCATTGAATATAAGCGTACGATTTTCTTTGGAAAACGGCTCTTAAATATAGCAATATTCAAGATAAAAGAGCTTCACAAGTACATGTGTGCTTTTCTGTATAAATAAACATTTCATAAATGTTTTTAAAACATGTTTTTTATGTTTTGAATTTTCATAAATTGCACATGATTTACAGGTATATTTCAAAATTAAATATACGGGTTTTGTATATGGTTTTATATATTATATTAAGAATGTATTATCCGTGCATTTTTGTGCAAACTGTAAGGGTTTTATTGATGTTTATATACACTTAATTAAAAACGTATATTAACTGTTTTAAATAACAATAGATGGGTTTTTAAAATATGTTTTTATAAATTTGTTTTAAAACTTGTAAGATGAAAAACACCATATAAAAAGAAATATATAATGGTTAGTTCGGAGGCACTCGGAGCATTTTGATGCTCTTCGAGATCAGAGTGCACTGCCGGAACGCATATCGCCATGAAGATTTTATACATAGCAACATCAGATGAAAGCACCATGACATTCGCTACATCGTCGGGCATAATATGGCCAATTCGCCGATGCGAAGCACCAGCATCGGATGACATACTGCGGTCAAAATCAAGTAAACACCCACCACCAACAGCTCCGAAACTATCAGCACTATGTAATTTTCATTACTTTTAAAGTTAATAATAATTGGTTCCCTGCACTATTATATGCACAACTTATCACAAAAATAATTTGATTGAAAATAATATATTTTCTATTTGATTTAAAAAAAAACGTTTATGTAAATTTTTTTAAATAATATCACCATGCATAGTACAAAATTTACAAAACACATTTTAAAACTTATAAAGGCACGTATATTCCAAATACAAAAATGCGTTAAAAAGTATTTGGAATAAAGTGTATTTCTAAATCATATTCTAAATTGAAATCGACATTTATAAGAATACTTATTAAACAAGAATTAAGTCAGTATATTCCAAGCATTTCAAAATGCGTTGAAAAGTATTTGGAAGTACGTATATTTCAAAATGTTGTCGAAATGTATTTATTAGTAAGTTAATTTCCAAACATTTTTACTATTCCATTATAAAAATGTTTATTGGGTAAGTTTAAGGTTCGCTTCTCGGCTCTCTTCTGCAATTGAGATCATATCTGAGGTGAAGTCAAAATGTTGCTTTTTATTGGTTTGTGGTCACGATTGAAGTTTTTTTATTGACAAAATCAATTAAATAATTTATATAACACAATAGTTGCACTAACATTACGTTTGTTGCTTAAATTACGTTTCCCACTTTATCCCAGAAAATGATTCTTACTTTACCCAAATATCACAATTTGAACATAACTTAGCACCATATAAACAATGTTAGATTATTTCCAAACCAGTTTTTATTTCAAAAGATATACAATATTCGATCATTTTAAACACCACCAGAACTCTTAAACATTTTTTTTCACTTGGTTCGATATGCAGAAAAAATATATTAATTTGATTATAACTATGGATGAAAAAGTTGATGCCATATTGAGAAGCACTTGACAATTGTTTTTATTTTTTAAATGCAAATACATGGTCAAAAATTGAAATTGACGACAATAATTTCCCCATGTTCAACTTTACCCCAGGTTCTTTGTTGAAGACATTGAAAAATATGAAATATTTTATACTAAAACCGAAATCAAAACCGAAACCGTAACATGGAACCAGTATACCGAAACCGTTTCGTCATAAAAACTTTAAACCGAAACCGTAACCGAAATCGAATCCGTTATTCGTTTAGGTTTCAATCCTTGATATATATATATATATATATATATATATATATATATATATATATATATATATATATATATATATATATATATATATATATAGACTGGACTGGGGCTAACAACATGTTTTCATAGAAACATTTTCTATACCGCGCTACCTCTCGTCAGTAAATGACAAACCTACGAGAGTACCATTGCCTATGGAAAAGGTCTCACCCGCCGTTCGGATTCGGCAATAAACTGTAGGTCCCACCACTTTGAGTACAAATATAACACGTGAGAGAGCTCGGCCGAAGTTCTATACAGGACGGTAGCGCCAAACTATTATTATATATATATATGTATATATATATATATATATATATATATATATATATATATATCTATATATATATATATTTATATATATATATATTTATATATATGTGGGGAACCACATGAAATAACAAATTGCATTAATTGCATTGGATATATATATATATATATATATATATATATATATATATATGTATATATATATATATATATATATAAAAATATATATATATATATATATATATATATATATATATATATATATATATATATATATATATATTGTTACGAAAAGATGTAATTGGCCCCACTGTGCAAGCATTCAACAATAATAAATGAGACGCAAGACAATTCAGCGCACTAAGCAATGTGTTAGAAAGAGACGGAAGATCATTCAGCACACTGAGGCAGTGTGCGTGAAAGAGATGGAAGATCAGCGCATTAAAACACATGAGTGCGAATGAGATGCCAATAGCATACGTCATTCACGAAACGAGTAGAAGGTTCCCGAAACAAGTCGAAGCTTGTCGAACTGATGCATGCAGAATATAATGGAGCCGCATCTGAGGTACTTCACTTCAGCTGTGATTTGATAGTGAACTAGTGCGTCTCGTGAGTGAAAATTGCTAAGCTAAATTGTATAAATTCAGCAGTTGATATAAGTGCTTATTCTTTAAGTTGTTATTTAAATAAATAAAGTTAATTAATACTAGTTGAAATAATACTAGTTAAAATCAAATATTAGTGTGTTTTTATTTTGTACACAATCCAGCGATACGAACTCGTAGAACAGTTTTCCATAGACTGAATTTTCGTAACATTGGTGTCAGAAGTGGGATTGTGATACAAAATGGTTAAATTCGATCAACTTAAAGTCGACCAGCCAAAGAAGGAGCTGTCGAATCGTGATCTTCCAACTGCTGGTACGAAAGTAGAGCTGCAAAAGCGCCTAATGGATGAATTGGAGGCCCAAGGCATTCTTCTCGCGGAGCACGAATTTGAAATTGAAGCTGCAGCATCGTCATCGAAAAATCTGGACACAGAGGAGAAAGTACAGACCCAAGTTTTTGATATGTGCCAGTTGATCGGAGCTATGCAGCAACAGTTTCAGATAATGGCTCAAGAAAATTCCAAACAGCTTCAAGAAAATGCCAACAAAATGAAACAGAAGTTTCAAGAAAATTCCAAACAGCTTCAAGAAAATGCCAACAAAATGGAACAGAAGCTTCAAGAAAATTCAAAACAATTTCAAGAAAATTCCAATCAGCTCAAAGCAGAGCTTCTAGAGAATTCCAACAAACATCAAATAATAATGGAGGAAAAGATGCAGGAACATTCGAAGCAGCTTCTGGAAGTTTCTAATACACTCCATGAAAAAGTAAAGGTGCTTGAGGCACATGTAAATGACATGGAAGTAAGCGTTGACGATAAGATTCAAAGATTGGAAAATAACGTTGATGAGAAATATCATGGAATCGACAAAAAGCTACAGAAAATTCAAAAGGTCTTCGTTATATTGCAGTTAAATGGACCCACACAGCATTTTGTTAGTGGTACGAGACTAAAATCGCCGATTTACGATGGAACCACAGCGTTCAACATTTTCAAGCTGCAATTTGAGACCACGGCTGTAAGTAATCGATGGAATAATGAGAACAGCGTAGCCGCACTTATCGTGGTGCTAAAAGGAGGCGTAGCCGAAGAATTGCAGACAGTTTCAACTGGGACAGTAGACAGTGTAGGTTGAGTTAATGTGCGCTCCGTCGATTGTGATTTTTAATCGTTTCTAATTCGGGACATCCGTGGGAAGAAATACGAGTGGACTCGTGAAAAAATTTCCGTGATATAGCCGAGGATTCCTCGTATAAACAAGGATTAAAAATCCGGGTTTAGTGTAGTGTGATTTGTTAGTGCAGCAGTAGTCAGGTGAGTGGGTAGTGCAGTTGGTTGTTGGTCAAGCAGTTTAGCTTGGCAACAAACCGGAAGCGAAAAACTTTTGGTTCGTACAGTACCTGAAGTTGAAAATTTTGGTATGTACTGTACCAACTTTTGGTTCGTACTATACTTTTGGCCAAATTTTTCATACAATATTTTTGCTTCGTACTGTACCTCTTGTCAAGTGGTGCATTATGGTAGGTTGCTGTACTTACTAAAGTACAGCGCCACCTCTTGGGAAATCTGAGTGTCACACTGCAAAGACTACCAAACGTTGGTACTGCGGAGACCACCAAACTTTTTTTCTAAGTACTTACTTGGTAAGGAGTTGGTGGCAAATTGAGGTTTTTTGTGGGGATTTCTAGTTTTTCCCATATACCCGTGTTTCCCATTTCATTTTCCCGGCATCCATGTGTAGTTCCTGTATAATCCTATATAGGAAGTATAGGAAGTTCCTGTGTAGTTCCTCTATAGTTGCTATATATTTACTATATAGTAGCTGTATAGGACCTGTATAAGGTCCACTGTTGCTGTATAAAAACTTTATAAAGCCTTTCTGAATGCATTATACAGGCCCTATGGAGGTCCTATACAGGCACTATACAGGTCCTATACAGGCACTATACAGGTAATTTTGCCTGTACAAAGTGGAAAACACCTGTAGCCTGATATCTCCCTAATTACTGTGAATTTTTTGAAAATTCAAAAAACCTAAATTGGTTGGTTAAGCGAGGGATGTCCACTGGGAGGCTGGGTCCAAGGTCGAAGAGGCTACAACCTTTACGCCATACTTCGAGTGAGGGTGAAGCGGATCCTGATCCTTCGCCAGGTGTGTCGACGAGGGCTAGATCGTCGAAATCAGCATCGAAGGCCAAAAAGGTGAAGCCAAATGTAGCTTTGGTTGATTTTGTGGGCAAGGGAGTTGTGGCTGCCGGTTCGGGAGCTCCTCCCAGGGGTGTGTCGGTAGGGTCATCGTTGGTGATTGACGACTCAGTTCCAGTTGGTCAAGAGGCTGGGGTATCTAGTGGATTGACTGCAACTGGTTTAGTTGCAGAAAAGTCCGTCACTGTTCCGCCGTCGGAGTCGGCCCGTTGCCAGCGGGTTGAGGAAAAGTCGGTTGGCGCAGTTGATGGACTGAAGGAGGTGACTCGTAGTCTAATGAGCACTGTCCTGGATGCGTCACTTGACCGATCTGTAACGCAGGAAATACTGGAGCTTGCCAACAGGTACGAGAGTTTGTTGATGTCCTTGATGTTGGAGAACGAACGTTTGGATGTAGCGCCGAAGGTACGTGGTGGTAGATGCGTCACGGCGGCTCCCACGGGGTCAGTCGTGACACCTAGGGGGGGGTGGTTGACGGCGCCTGCTAGGCCAGGATCCGTAGCACCCACGGCTAGACCAGTTGAGACCTGGTCGCTGGTGGTTCGCAGCTCGAATGCTGCTGTGTTTAGCGAGGAGGTGGCTCGTAGGGTCGTCCATGATGTTGGACCTACGTTGGGTGTTCGTGTGCACGACGTGAAGCTCATCGGTGGTGGAGGCGCAATTATTCGGACCCCTTCGGTAGCGGAACGTTCGAAAATAATCGGAAACAGCAAGTTCACGGATGTTGGATTGACAGTGAGTATCAACGAGAAGCTAGGCCCTAGGGTTGTTATTCAACGGGTGCATGCTCAGATTACTCCTGATGACTTCTTGGAGGATCTGTACATGAAGAACCTGAGTGATGTATTAAACCTGGATGAGTTTAGGAAGACCGTTTGACTGGTTAGTGCGCCTTGGATGGCTAATCCTGATGCGGTGACGAATGTCATTCTGGAGGGCAGTGGTGTAGCCATGGAAATCCTACATTAAGTGGTTTTCCTTCTCTGTGCGGAAGTATGACCCAGTTTTGGGATGCTACAGGTGCATGTCATTTGAACATCGTGTCAGTGAATGTCGCCTGGTATCGGATGTCTGTCGCCGGTGTGGAGAGATGGGGCATAGGGTGGCCCAATGCGGCAATGATATCCATTCCCGCATTTGTGCCTTCAAGGGGAATACCGCTGATCATCTGATGATGTCGGCAGCTTGTCCGATCTATAGTGCTATCGTAGCCCGAGCGGACACCCATTAAAATGGGTGTCCAAATTGTCCAATATAACTGCCAGGGCGCATATGCTGTCATGTGTGATCTTGGCGAGTTTTTGTGTGAGCATGGCAGCAGCTTTGCTTTGGTTCAGGAACCTTACGCAACTAATGGTTGTGTAAGGGGATTACCTGCAGCAATGCGGGTATTTCCTGCTGTCATTGTGAACGATGTGAATGTCCAGTGTACTGTCGTTAGTGCCAGTCAATGGGGTGTATGTGTTGAGGGGGTGTTTGGCCAAATGTTCCTCTGCAGTATATATTGCAGATTTGGTGCACCTTTGGAGCCATATCTCGAGTATATGGATGGAGTGCTACTACAAGCTAGTAGCATACCTCTCATCCTTGGCCTAGACGCGAACGCATCATCCCCAATGTGATTCAGTAAGATGTCCCAGACATCTCTGGGATATCAGAACCGCATTAGGGGCGAGGTGTTGTTTGAGTGGATGGTGTCCCAGAATGTGAGCGTAGCCAATGAGCCGAGTTCTGTGTACACGTTCGCGAGTCCAAATGGTGTATCTGACATTGATGTCACTGCATATAATGCTGCAGCGGGGGCGAGGCTGGGATTTGCGTGGCGCGTTCGCGGTGACTGGGGTGTGAGTGATCACAATATTATTGTGATTGATGTCTCACATCCACCACCAGAGCATGAACATGCAACCGTAAGGCGATGGATCACGCGCGGGGTTAACTGGACGGCATATGGCGAGCTCATTTATGAGTCGTCTTTGAGTATGTTATTGCACGCGTTCAGTTCCCTGGAGGTTGATGCGCAGATTGATGTGCTCAACGAGTGGGTGAGGAAACCAATGACACCCGTGATGGTTGAGTGGCATCAGGACACCATGGGTGAACTGTGCGAGCGGCAGTTCGGGTTTCGGCGGGGCCGAAGCGTGGAGGACGCATGGCGATGCGTTGTGGAGACTGTTCGTCAGTCTGAGGAGAAGTACGTTCTAGGACTATTTGTTGACTTCAAGGGCGCATTTGACTACCTATGTTGGGAAACCATCATTAGTAGGCTGAGTGCCCTTAGTTGTCAGGAATTAGATCTCTGGCGTAGCTACTTCTGTGGTAGGAGGGCGGTTGTCGTTGGTGTCAAAGAAACCGTCGGTGTGGACGTGGTGCGCGGCTGTCCGCAGGGGTCCATCAGTGGTCCATTTATTCGGAACATGATGATGGACCCGCTGCTGAGGGAGCTTGAGCGCACGTTCGAGTGCGTGACATACGTATATGATCTGCTCATTTTGGTGAGAGGTCAGTCTAGGGCTGACATTGAGCAGAAGGCCAATGAAGCCATGCGTACGGTGTGCCAGTGGGGCGATGGTGTGGGTGTGAGTGTTGCAGTGGATAAAACAGTGACAATGCTGCTAAAAGGCAAGTTGTCATTGAATCGCCCACCGCTCATCGGGGCTAACGGTATCAGTCTAAAGTATGCGACTGAAGTCAAGTACTTGGGACTTACTATGAAAGAATGGATGAATTTTACACCCCACCTGGAGAGGGTACGTGACCGTTTGGTTGGCGTAGTAGGGCAACTTCGTCGTGTTTTTCGAAGTGATTGGGGCCTAAGTAGACGGTACCCCCACTTGATCTGGAGGTAATGTCTAAAAGTATTACTTACAGAATCAAGAGGGACAGCGACTGGCAGATTAATGTCGTGCAATGCCAGTCTGCAAAAGAACGGAAGATTGTGTTGCGGGAGGAGGTCCTGTCTAGGTGGCAATCTAGATGGGACGGGAGTTCAAGTGGCCAGACAACTTACTCGTTCATTGGCGATGTCAGGTTTGTAGGAAATTTCCCAAAATTTGACTTCGGTTTGAGTTTGAGATTCCTTCTTACTGGGCATGGGTCATTGAATGAGTATTTGTTCCGGCGCACTTTGAGTGCAACGGAGTGTTGTGCGTGCGGTGCTGTAGAGGACAGCGTTCACATTATCTGCGACTGCCCGTTGTATAAGGATATTCGTGGCGAATTGCGTGAGCTGTTTGCAAGTGGAACGATCGAGATAGGTAACATACTCTTCACCGGAGAGCGTGTTGCTTGTTTTGGTCGTTTTGCATGCGAAGTTTTCAGAAGGCGGCGTAGCCATGACCCATAGAATGGAAGAGGATTAGATAGCCTCGCCTCTCACCAAGAGATAAGTTATGTCCACATGTATAACTTTAAATTGGTACCCGCAGAGGGTTTGTACCCTCCAATATGGCGGTCACTCACGCATTGTATTAGTCTGTGCTTAAACGCACTGTGGGTTACGGCTGTCATAGCAGGATCCCACATAAAACCAGCATATTATTTATGTTCCAGAAAGTGATCCAGCGGTTATGGCTGCACTGCAGCAAAAATATGGCAGTGATCACATGAAACAGATATACCGAATGGAGTTGAAGGGCAGAATGCAACGAAATGGCGAAACTTTGCAGGCGTATGCAGCGGACGTCGAGAGGCTTGCGCATTTGTTGTATGCAGATTCAACGAGTTATTTCATAGAAAAGTGCAAGATCGAAGCGTTTGTTGATGGTATACGCGATCAGGAGACAAAACGTGCAACAGTAATTGCGCCTAAGGTAACATTTATGGAACCGGTTACCATCGCTCTAACACAGGAGACAGCAAATGCGATGTGCCGATCGGGTCCAAAGGCGCGTAGAATTGATGTGGAGAACAATGATTTATTTCAAGTAGTGTGCCAAACAGTTAAAGCAGGCGTTAAAACCGAAAACACATCAGCCAACAAAGACACCCAATTCAAAGGTAAATGTTACAACATATGGGCATATGGCACGTGACTGTCGTAAAAAACGCAAGCGCTCAATAAATAAATCTGCAGATGAACCCAGATATGAAGAAAAACAGGATCATGTCCAAAATAGCGTAAATTTTAATCAAACTTTAAACCAAAACGAGTCAGATCTGCGGGGCACGATCTGACTCCCATAACCGATTGCCCTAGAATCTCCATTTCACAAATTGCTCGAAAGTCGAATAGTTTAACTGTCAAGGGGCTGATTGATTCTGTAGCATATACGGTAACGTTGGATACAGGAGTTTCACACTCAATTATAAGAAGTAACCTTGTTAGGGACGAAATACAGCCGCTTATCGGAATAAGATTGCAAACAGCGACAGGTGAAGAGGTTCCAATCAGAGGAAAAATTTCCAAGGAAATCACTATTGGCACTACGACAGTTAAGCATGTTTTTATAGTGGCGGAAATAGTAGACGAAATAATACTTGGCATGGACTTCATGATAAGAAACGGTTTCACACTAGATTTAACAAGACAAATTTTGAGTTATGCCAACACGGAGATCCAACTAAACATTGATTGTGACCAGAGCCCGAAAATTAAACAAGTTATTGCTCATAAAAATAGAAAAATACCACCTAATTCAGAAGCAATTGTTTGGGCGAAATTAAATGGAGATTGTGGGATAAGCAAGTTGTGGGTTATAGAAGCGAATGATGAGCAATTGAGCGATTATAAATTGTGAGTCAAATCCATCAAGGGACTACGACACATCGCAAATAGACAAACAATCTACTCACAGGTTTATAAATGAGTGGACGAAGGATTTGGGTGGCAAAGAAAAGAGTCAAGTACAACAGCTAATTGACAAATATCGGTGAATATTTGCTGAAAAGGGTCAAAAGGATGGCAGAACTGCCATTATAAAACATCAAATAGACACTGGTGATTCTAACCCAATTCGTCAAGCACCAAGAAGGGTACCACTTGCGAAAAGAGACGAAGTATCATATTTGGTTGAAGAAATGCACGCAAATGGCGTGGTGGAACCATCTGAGAGCCCATGGAGTTCACCAGTAGTATTGGTGAAAAAGAAGGACGGTAGCACTCGGTTCTGCGTTGATTACTGAAAACTTAATGATGTCACAAAGAAAGATAGTTATCCATTGCCAAGAATCGATGACACATTGGATACACTATCTAATGCTAAGTGGTTTTCCACGTTGGACTTGCAAAGCGGTTACTGGCAAGTAGAAATCGATAAGAAAGAGGGAGAGAAGACCGCATTCAGTACTGGAGATGGACTATGGCAATTTTTGGTAATGCCGTTTGGACTATGCAATGCCCAAGTCAAAAGTAAAAGAGACATTAGCGGAATACCATGGTAGGTATAAATAAAACGGTCGAAAAACTAAAGAAACGTTTTTATTGGGTTGGATGCCAAGAGTCAGTCCCCGATTGGATTCGCAGTTGCCCGCAATGTTCACCAGCAAAAGGACCAACAGTCAGAAGTCGCGGTAGGATGCATCAGTACAACGTGGGAGCACCATTCGAGCGTATTGCAATGGATGTCGCCGGGCCGTTTCCAATCAGTGATGCGGGTAATAAGTATGTTTGTGGCCTGAATTGTATCCCATGCCGAATCAAGAAGCCACAACAGTTGCGGATGCATTAGTTAACAACTGGGTAAGCCGTTTTGGAGTACCGTTTGAATTGCATTCAGACCAATGTTGAGTCTGCAGTTTTTAAGGAATTATGTAAGTCCTCAACATACACAAAACACGAACAACGCCTTTGCACCCGCAATCAGACGGCATGGTGGAGAGATTCAATCGGACTTTGGAAGAGTATCTGAGAAAAGTGGTTGATAAAAATCAAAAAGATTGGGATACACACATACCATCATTTCTAATGGCTTATCGAACGGTCGTTCATGATACCACAGCAGCTTCACCATCTAAAATTGTTTTTGGAACAGACTTAAGATTACCTGCGGATTTAAAGTTTGGTGCGAGTCCTTCAGCTGGAATTCCTATACACAATTTTGTATCCAGAAAAAGTGAAGAAATGAACGAAGTGCATCAATTTGTAAGACAGCGTACACAATTTGCGAGTGATAAGATGAAGGCCAGATACGACTTGCGCACAAATTCAGAGGGATTTACGGAAGGAGGACTTGTTTTACTCTATAACCCACAAAGGAAGAAAGGTTTATCCCCTAAGCTACTAACACACTGGGAAGGACCATATAATATAATTAAAAGAATTAATGATGTGGTGTATCGGATTCAGAATACTGCGGGCGTTAGACGAAAAATGAAAGTAGTACATTTAGAAAGATTGGCGCCGTATATAGAGAGAGAGGATAAACATCGATCAGATTTAGGGACGAACAGATTTACGTGGAGGGCAGTGTTACGAAAAGATGTAATTTGCCCCACTGTGCAAGCATTCAACAATAATAAATGAGACGGAAGACAATTCAGCGCACTAAGCAATGTGTTAGAAAGAGACGGAAGATCACTGAGGCGGTGTGCGAGAAGGAGATGGAAGATCAGCGCATTAAAACACATGAGTGCGAATGAGATGTCAATAGCATACGTCATTCACGAAACGAGTAGAAGGTTCTCGAAACAAGTCGAAGCTTGTCGAAACGTGTCGAACTGATGCATGCAGTATATAACGGAGCCGCATCTGAGGTACTTCACTTCAGTTGTGATTTGATAGTGAACTAGTGCGTCTCGTGAGTGAACATTGCTAAGCTAAATTGTATAAATTCAGCAGTTTATATAAGTGATTATTCTTTAAGTTGTTATTTAAATAAATAAAGTTAATTAATACTAGTTGAAATAATACTAGTTAAAACCAAATATTAGTGTGTTTTTATTTTGTACACAATCCAGCGATACGAACTCGTAGAACAGTTTTCCATAGACTGAATTTTCGTAACAATATATGCAATTTTTATTTCATGTGGTTCCCCACCAACTGTATTCAGGATTTCCGACTATTTCGTCCTTACGGTACGAATATACATAAATATATATATATACATATATATATACATATATATATATATATACATATATATATACATATATATATATATATATATATATATATATATATATATATATATATATATATATATATATATATATATTTTAATTAATTTTATTTTAATTAGTAGCGAATATTATGTTCGTTACAATATATATTAACTTTTCAAGATGATTTTTCGAAATATATGTGCTGCTTAGTTACCCCAGACGCAGAAGCAAGCATTGTAGCAAAGGCATTTTACGACAGAGAACATTTTATATGCCAACCGATTAAATGCAATTCAGCACTTTACAGGCAGAAGACACAACACTAACGTACTGGAAATGATACGACATACGGTAGTGCATCGCCAAAACTGCCTAATATTTATTTTTATCATTAACACAATTTTCATTTATGAAACTAATTATAAAGCATATGTTAATGTTGATATAATAATAATAATAATAGTTTGGCACTTCAGTCCTATAAGAACTTCGGCCGAGCTCTCTCACCATTTTGAGCTGTGCGTGTTATATTTGTACTCAAAGCGGTGGGACCTACAGTTTATTGTCGAATCCGAACGGCGGGTGAGAGCTTTCATAGGCAATGTTTTACTCTTGTAGGTTTGCCATTTACTGCCGAGAGGTAGCGCGGTATAGAAAAATGTTTCTATAAAAAGATGTTGTTAGCCCCAGTCCAGGCTTGAACCGGGGACCTTTCGGATCGCAGTCCAACACACTAACCACTGAGCTACCGCGGCTACTAATGTTGATATGCCTGTTAAAAAAAACAGTCTAACATACTAACAAGCGTTTTAAATTGACCATTACGCGGTTATGAAAATAACTAAGTAGAATTGAGATGTACAAAATTAAATATTTCACAACTTAATACCGCAAACATTTATGTAATGCTAAGTAGTCGCACGAGCTTACTAAGAATTAAAATAATGGTAAATATATGATGCATAATTACAAAAAATTAGTATATTGCTAAGTATTAATCATTATAAAATGACTATCATTTATTCATGTGCTAACGGAATTATTTACAAAATGAATTAAAATAGCAAACATATATTTGTAATGCTAAAAAAACTCGCGCGCTCTTATTTCCTAATACTTAAAAAATTCTAGGTTAGTACATGAGTAAAAAGCTACACCGAAAAAAATACTGTAATAAAAATAAATAAAAATGTATTTAAAAAAATACATATGTCTTTGATTTATGTCCAAAAGTAAATGTATTTGTTTTTTTTACATTGATATAGTTGATGTAGTGTTTGTATTGGAAATAACTACATAGTTTTACTGCATTATTATACAAAAATTTAATACATTTGTATTCAAAACCCTAATTTTTTTTCTTTTTGTTGAAAAATTACTACATATACCTATAAATTTACTATCAAATGTAGTAATTTTACTTTGTTGTGATTATTAATTCAGAAAATTATATGAATATTAATTAATTTTTGATTACCAAAAATAAGGTACAAGAATTATAAATTTGAAAACTATTTAGTTGTATAGTACATAAACAACTAATAGTGTTACCAAAAACCCCAAGAAAAATATACATATAAATAAATAAACACATAAATAAATAAGAAAAATATGTTCCTGATTATGGGATGGAAACACGACTAATCATCATCAGTTCTGACGACTCAAAGTAATGACAAGCACCTAATTGTCGCTTTTGAGTTGTACCACATACAAACCATACTCTACCAATAACACACAACAGAAAATTGCAAACCGTTGAGTTTTTTATACTTATTTGGCCATTGCAACCCATGATGGGTTTCAAAACTAACCTGATTCAGCGAGAAACCCAATGAGTTGTCAACACTAGTTTACTTCCGCCAAGTCAATCGTTCGGTTGCTGTTTATACCTGATACCTCCGCAGTCGACTATATGAATGTGTAGAATACGAAATGAATTCCGTTTCTACCTACTCACTGTTGCAGTCGTTCGTCGTATATTCGTATGAACTTCATATAATTAAAAAGTGCAGAAAACGAAGACACCGTACAGTTTCTGCACTATGTAGAAAAAGGAATTTTTAATACAATAAGTTGGTAAATTCCTTTAAATAAATACAAATGTATTTAAAAACGATCAAAATGTAGAGGAATGCATTTTTAAAAACAAAGAAATTAATGTAGTATAATTTACTACAGTAATTTTTTCGGTGTACGTTTTATTGAATATGACTAGCTTATGTAAAAAATTTAAATATGTAAAAAATGGAATTTCTTCTCTTTCTCTTAACGATAGGCAATAAAGAGCGAAACCAATATGCAGCATAAAAAGATCGTGCATAGCAGCAACACGGGAAACCACGGTAATATTAGCCACATTACAAAAAATTAAGAAATAATTAAGCCCACGATTAAGAGTAATCGAACAAAGAGATCACCAAAATACATCAATAAACAAATAAACCAACAAGTTAGTCATTTACTATTCAAGATGGATACTTTGAAGTTCAATCTACAATTAATGCCAACCTAATCGAAATTCAAGGGCAGCAGCTGATGGAAATTGCAATCATAGATGATCTATACAAGGGACGGTTACACCCGACTATTATAGACCAGAGCGAGTTAGATGAAATGCTGAATAGTCTCACGTTAAGAGGAAAAGCCAAATGGTTCATACAAAAACCTTTTGAAATGCACCGTGCGTCGACAGTACGAGTTTTCCCAGACATAGACGACCTAATAATAGTCATCAAGACACCACTGCCCGATGATTTGTTGTTGGCATTATATAGTATTTACACAATACCCACAAAGATTAATGAAGAATGGGATACATTGGTTAAAACCACATATGACCAAATATCGGAAGCAGAAGACCGGAGCAAATACATAGGTCTAACAAATGCAGATCACAGCAAATGCATTGTGGTTAGCCAAAATATGGACAAACAAAATACACTATGCAAACGTCCAAGCACCATGCTTACAACTGGCAGACACAGAACAGATACTAAAGATACCTGTGAACATGTTGCAATCACAAGGAGTTCAGGCCTAGTTGTTAAACTATGAACACCAAACATATGTTTGTATAAATTCAATACACCAGCATTTTTTTGAAGCAGTTTGTGTGTCAAATATAGCCACATTGACACTATCCGGCCTGGGATGGATGTCCATAAATGAAGCTTGCGACCTACACAAGAATGAAATGATACTGCCATACGAGTTTACACATCAAAGCATTAGGAATATAACCTACAAGAAGGAAGAGCATACGGTTATGAATCAGCATTAAGATTTTAGCAATACCACATAAAATATTGTAAAAAAACTATTATTTTTCTTAATAATAATTTTCTCTTAATTTTAGCAATCTATATATGAGACATCCTTTTTCAAATCGGACGGATTTCGTCAAAAATATTCAGTAGCACTTTGGATTTGCTTCAATTTTTTTTATGGATTGCTTAGACCACCTATATTTATTGTTTTGCTCTTTGTCAATACGTTTAAAAATACAGGGTGTTTAAAAAATGAAAATATGACGCATGGACCTTTTTTAAAAATTATATAACTTTGTATCTGTGCATCGTTTCAAGTCTATTTCTTTTGAAGGTGCGACAAAAAAACACAAGCAAATCCAACAACACAAAATCTAAGCGAATCTTTGGCGGGAAATTGTTGCTGTTTATAACTGTGTCTGTACAAGCTGTCAAACGGCTGATGTTTGTTTTGGTTGGCCGTACAAGAATACAAACACACTGTTACATGCGTCTTTCTGTTGTCATGCGATGATACAGGGTAGCAACGACAATTGAAATATGTCTATACTCTAGTGATGTTGTACAACAAGATGATTTTGTGTTGTAAATGTAAACTGAAATTTTTAGTAAGGGTATTCATATAATTTGTTAAGTCGTGCTAACTGGTTATACTTAACAAATTTTTAAAATCTATTACAATTTCTGTATGAAACTGGACTTAGCAGGGCAATAGCAAGTTAACAAGCTCTGAGATATTTAATAAATCTTATTTGTTAAATATCTTATTTAGTTTAAAATTAATCATTGTTAATGTGTGTTATTCATTTAGGAGACTTACTAAGCACTGGAAACTAAAAAATGAAATACAAATTATAATTTTGATAGCATTTTTAGTTAATAAGAATAGGTACGTTCATATAAAAAGGTGCTAACTTTAAGAATTTAACAATTTAAAACGACTTAACACGTTATATGAATACCCTTAGTATAAAAATGTATTTAAAAAAAATAGGTTTGTATTAAAAACAATAATTTATAATGTTTATAGAAAATTTAATTACTATAAAAATGAACGCTGGCATCCATCAAAAGACCCATTGAATTTTTCATTAGAACGAACAAATATTGCAACTGAAAGTATAACTGAAGTGTTTCTGATTTTCATTTTACAAATGTTACATATAAAATTTTTTACACATAATTATAGAAAAATTGACTAATCTTTTTGAGAAACTATTTTGAATAATTTTATTTAAGAAAATTTATAACATAAAAACAAAATTTATGAAGATGAAAATTAATTATTAACAAAGTGATTATAAGGTAGAAATTATTAAAGTAGTGCGAGTACGCCACAATAATCCTCTTCTAGTTTAATTGATATTAAAAGTTTCTGCTTTGCGTTGCTGCTTATTACTTGTAGTGACAGCGTGAAGACTTGATTCAATAAAAGAAGGCTTAAGTCTATCAATTGATATGGAATTTTGTTTTGTGCCTACTTGAATCTAGAAATCTTTTGCATATCTTTTCAAAACTCTATACGGTCCGGTAATTTGAAATCCAATGATTTCCTCATTTCATTACGTATCCACACGTGTGAACACGTCTGCAAATCCTTGTGTATAAACGGTGCTTGACTTGCGTGATTACTTTCAGGAACAGGTTTTACTTGTGCTATTGCTCGTTGTTTCCAAAAATTCTGATTGACTCTGTACAATTGGCTTGTAAAGATCCTTAAAGAAGTCTCCTGGAAGTCTTAAATTGTCTCCATAAACTAATTCTGCAGGAGATGATTTTGTATCTTCTTTGTAAGCTGCTCGTATACCAACGAGTACTATTGGCAAAGACTTTGTCCACTGGAAGTTCTCACGACATATCAATGCAGCTTTTAGAGTTTTATACCGAAGAGGATGAAATATTTTCATCCCCTATTAAATATATTGCACGCTGTTGGATTCGATTCAGGAACTCCAAAGAAGATTTTGAAGCCCCTGCCCATATGTGCGAATTGTATTCCATTTTAGGCCGAATATAGGTGGTGTAGACAGTGCGCAAGTCAGCAGGAGTGAAGTATGTCTTACACCGTTTTAAAAAACCGAGGCACTTGGCCGCCTCTTTCGACACGTCAAATATGTGATCATTCCAACGGAGATCACATTGAATTGATATGCCCAGAACGTCAAGAGCAGCTGACTCTGCAATATCCACAGCACCCATATTGAGGGGAGGTAGGGTTGAATCCATTCTTTTGTGAGATAACAGACAACATTGGGTCTTGCGTGCATTAAAATCAACTCTATTTGCATGACCCCACTCGGAGATTTTTTTAAGGTCATTATTGAGTGTGTCATTCATAGTGCGTCTTTTACTCTTAATCTCCAAAGAGGTTGGGCGCTTTTTGAACGAGTATGAATGACAAATGTTGCTATCATCTGCAAAGGAATGGATTTTGTTCTGAGTCAATGACAGAAGGTCATTGATAAATACCAGAAATAGGGACGGGGATAAGACGGAACCCTGCGGAACTCCAGAATTGATGAAATGTTGTTCCGAAAGAACACCATCCATCGCAACTTGTATTGAACCACCCTGGAGAAAACTCGATATCCATCGAGTAAAAGATTCAGCAACACCATATGAAATTAGTTTTGAAACGAGGGCTTTATGCCACACTCGATCAAAGGCCTTGGAGATATCAAGAGCAACAGCCTTGCTCTCCCCGAAAAGGTGAACACAGTCACCTGTGGATCTGGTCCTACGGAAACCGTATTTTTGGTCACTGAGCAATTTGTTGTGCTCAAGATAGTTCACAAAGTGGAAGTTAATTACGCTCTCCATTACCTTGGAGAGTGCAGAGCATATTGCAATGGGTCGGTAATTGGCAGGGTTCGTGGCTTCGCCCTTTTTCGGAACTGGCTGGACATTGGCAACCTTCCAACAAGATGGAAAAACTCCTGTCGTGTAGGAGATGTTGAAAAGGTTACGCAACGGACAGCGTTGACGCGCACTTCTTCAACACATGGTCAGATATGCCATCTGCCCCAGAGGCTTTGTTAATGTTGAGGTTTGCTAAAACCTTTTTAACTGCCCGAGTTCGAAAATGTATCTCCGGCATTGCAGAAGAAACAAAATCGACGACAGGCAGTGGTTGATTACTATCTGGGAGCGTTGAATTATTTGCAAATAATTCTGCCAAGAGATTAGCTTTATCAACCGGGTCAGTGAAGGTCTGGCCATTCATACTAAGAGTTGGAGTAGACGATGTCGTCTGATTCTTCACCCTTTTTACAAATGACCAGACATTTTTACTACCCCTGTGATAGAGTAGGACCTTTTTGCGCGCGTTTAGTTCGTGAAGAAACTTTTCGCGCGAGATCACGGCATTACAGCGATTCCTAGCCTGTATACGAAGTTTTTCAGTATCAGCATTCTTGTTAGAACGCCAAGTCTGAAAGGCTTCCTCTTTCGACCTGACTGAAATCCTGCAAGTCTCATTAAACCAAGAGTGGTCCTTAGGTTTAATGTTAATTTTTTTAGAAGGTATGAAGGACCGCATAACTAATAAAATAATATTTTGTACCATTAAAGCCGCAGCATTTATGTCTCTGTCAGCGAAACACAATTTCCAATTAAAGTTGCGAAAAAAATAATTTAACGCAACCCAATGTGCTTTTTCATAAAGCCATACAGTTCTCTTCGGGGCTTTAATCGACGAGGCGCGTAAACTAGAATACGAAAACTCAGCGGAAACAGTACAGTGGTCGGAATTACCAAGAGGTGCAAGGACTTTTACATCATATTTTTCAGGATGTGAAGTCAGAAAAAGGTCTAGGACTTTAGGGCTTTGCCCGCCGACGCGTGGAATATACGTCGGCTCCTTCACCATTTGAATGAGTTGGTTGCACTCGGCAAAAAGCTCAACATAACAACCCTCCTGTGTTGATAGACCCGAGTGGCTCAACCAAGTGGCGTTGTGCACATTAAAATCGCCGGCAACAACAATTTCACTGCCTGCCAGATAAGGCATCCAGCTTATTACAGGTGGAAACCCTATCTAAATTCGGACTCCTATAAAGAAAGCACAAGTGCATGATGTGTGTTTGGATTTTGAATTTAACCCAAATAGTATTAAATTCGCTATCCGACACACTATGTTGTTACTGCAGTTGATACGCAACGTTACTCCGAATAAAAAGAGCAAGACCCCTATGGGCAGAGAATAATGGCAATAGGTGATAACCAGGTATATGAAAATCCAGTGGATCTGCACCCTCATTAACCTGGGTCTCACCTAGTGCCATTATTTGTGGCCTATGGATGGACACATACGCATATACCGAGAAAAAATTCGCCCTCAGCCCACGAACGTTGCAAAAATCTATACGAAAGTTGTGCCACTGTGCAAATTTAAAACATACAAACATACTAGCAGCGTGCATCAGATGAAACAAACAGTTGAGAGCGCAAGCTAAGCCGTGGTGAGTGTTATGCCTTCACCACGGCACAGATTACGCACTCAGTGCAGCCTCAGTTGCGCACGCTAGTAGCTTGGAGTAGGAAAGGGGAGGGACAGAATCCTTATGCGGCAAAGAGCATAAAGAAGCCCCTTGCGTTGACAATTGCAAAATGAAGCGGCAGTGCGTGGGTGAAACTGGTTTTTTTATTTATTTTTGTTATATTTTTTATACTACTGTTGGGTATCTGAATGAGCTTTATTTGTAATCCATTCATCGATTCAATATATTTCTTGAGCTGTTCATCATTCTGTTGTACTTTCGCGATCTCTTCATAATTAATTGCGGATATCTCTTCGATCCTTGACATTGCATCAGCGACTATATTGTGTTTACCAGAAATATGACGTATATCTGTAGTAAAGTGAGATATATAGTCCAGATGTCGCAACTGACTAGGTGTTGCTTTCTCGGGTTTTTGAGTGAAATAATATATAAGCGGCTTATGGTCGGTATACAAAACAAATACACGACCCTCCAGCATATGTCTGAAGTATTTGATGGCACTGTATGCAGCCAACCGCTCTCGATCATACGTGCTGTAATTGCGCTCGGTAGATGACAGTTTCTTGGAGTAGAATGCCAATGGTCTCCAACATTGTTCAGCGCGCTATTCCAAGACTGCACCCATCGCAAAATCGGAAGCGTCGACTTTTAAACAAATTTCGGCATCTGGATCAGGATGAACGAGAACTGTTGCGTTAGCCAAATTTGACTTGCACTTGTTGAAGTCATTTTGTAGAGCATCTGTCCATTGTATTATGGTTTTATCATTCTTGACTGCACCTTTCGTTAAATCGTTGAGATTTGCTTGAGTTTTAGCACCATCAGGTAAAAAATTTCTGTACAAATATAACATTGCTAAAAATCTACGAAGCTCCAAAATCGATTGTGGTTTCTTGAATTCAAGAATAGCATCCACTTTTGTCTTTAATGGTGGAATGCCTTGTGTTGTAATTGTGAATCCAAGAAAATTGACTTCTTGAACTCCAAAAATGCACTTTCCAGGATTCAATAAAATACCACATTCCTTGAATCGCTGAAGTAGAATCTTGATATGCATCAAGTGTTCCTGTTCTGTTCTAGAAGCGATTAGAACGTCATCTATGTAGTCGAAAACAAACTCCAAACCCCTGCAAACTTCATCCATGTATCGCTGGAAACTCTGCGCTGCATTCCTTAATCCGAAAGGCATTTTAAGGAACTCGAATAATCCAAAAGGTGTGATTATTGCCGTTTTTGCCACATCTGCAGGGTTGACACGAATTTGGTGATAGGCCCGCACCAAATCCATTTTCGAAAAATATTTACATCCTTTTAAATTATGATTGAAATCAGTAATAAAAGGAATTGAGTACTTGTCAGGAACAGTTCTTTGGTTAAGAAACCGGTAATCCCCACATGGTCGCCAATCGCCATTACTTTTAGGGACCATGTGAAGAGGATTTGCCCATTCGCTCTTAGATGACTGGATATTTTTTGGTCCAACATGAACTGGAATTCTTTCTTGGCAATATTTAAAAGCTTGGGATCCAATTGGCGAGCTTTAGCAGTGACAGATTTTCCAGTGGTTTCGATGAAATGATACGCTTTGGTGCTCTTAACATTTTTTAGTAGAGTTGATGCTGACGACTTTGAGAAATTGTTGCAGAAGTTTCTGATAAGCAGAGTTATCTTTGAAGATGTGCGAAATTGACCTCGATGGAAACTTGGTTAATTCCGCTGGTGAGGTAACCAAAGTTTTACCATCTACCAGAGTTCGGTTTCGAAGATCAGGTAAGAGATGAGGATGCTTGAGGAAATCGGATCCGACAATAGGTCTGGTTACCTCAGCAATTATAAAAATCCAATGAAAAACTCGACAAAGACCAAAGTGCACTTGCAGTAGTTTCGTTCCATACGTTTTAATTTCAGTTCCATTTGCAGCGAATAATTTAAGAGGATAATTAATGTTTTTTGTTGTTTTAAGACCAGATGGTGGAATCACTGAAACATCATCGCCAGTGATTCCAGAAATGTTAGATGATGTTAGAAAGACGATCCTTAATAAGTAAGCGGTCTGTTGTCGACAACGGAATTTCGGGAACCACTTTTCCAGAAACCATGTTTAGTTTTTTGATTGAGAGTAAGTGTATGGTTGATTGCATGAGCGAGCCTATGTATCAAAACGATTATGATACCAGCACCAATCGGCACGTTTCCTTGACTAACATATCTTAGTCAGACAAAGATATGCTAGACACTTGAGGACGAGCAATATCCATAATTTTATCTGCTTGCTGCGACAGTTCAGACAGATCTACGGTTCTAGAGGCTAGGATTGAACGTATATTCTCCGGCAGTTGATCCAAAAATAGAGTTTTGAGTACATTGTCACCTATGCCATTTCCGACAGCAAGTGCCTTCATTGATTGAAGAAAATGGGACGGTTTTTGATCACCCATTACTAGTCCACCAAATAGCTTTTTTAGTTTTGCATCCCCTGAAATTGCAAAGGATGCAATTAACCGCTCCTTTAATGTATCGTACTTTCTGACCTCAGGCGGAGATATCAATATATCTCCAACGAACTTAACGTACGTTGGATCTAAATTTACGATAACGTATGCAAATTTCGTTACATCACTCGTTATACGCGCCAGGGAGAAAACGGACTCGACCTGAATAAACCAAAGTTGCGGTTGTTCGGCCCAAAACGGAGGCAGTTTTTGAAAGGTTGATGTAGATGCGGCTACGACTTCCGGAGCGATTGTAATTAATTCTTGCTGTGGAACTGGTTCTGCAGGCGGTGTTTGCGTAGCAGGATTTGTTGCACTAACTGTAGGTGTTGACGAACGTGAAAACATTTTTCAAAAGATGCGCGTTAAAATTCAGGGTCACCAATTTATAGATGAAAGTTAAAAATTGACTAATCTTTTTGAGAAACTGTTTGGAATAATTTTATTTAAGAAAATTTATTACATAAAAACAAAATTTATGAAGATGAAAATTAAATATTAACAAAGTGATTATAAGGTAGAAATTATAAAAGTAGTGCGAGTACGCCACATAATAATGAAAATATTATTGAAAATTTTCAGATATTGTCTTAACGTGCTCAAGGTCCAGTTGGTACAAATTGGGTGTTTTGTACCAACAAATAAAACAACAAACAATTGGCAAAATTCATTGAGTGGCAGATCGTACAGCTTTTTCAGAGGCAGCCAAGCCCCTTCATCAGCGATCTTTCTCTGCAGATTCTACATTTCAAGTCAATAAAGTTTTCCTTTTACAATGAACTCTATAAGAATTATGTGCATTGAAGAAAGAACCAAAAGCAAAGAATGCAAAAACTGCATCAACTCATGATTTTTCCAAAGTTGTTAATGAGTGCAGCATTTTGCTACGTATAGGCTGGAGTTTCCACTAGAGTTCGGAAAGTCACATAAATGAATACTCATAATGACTCACTCATGCATAATCCGCATAAGTGAGAAAGCACAATTAATTTTACTACACACGACCAGTGTGACCAGAAGCTGTATAAGAAATATTCTTTTACTACCAAAAAATGGAATATATATACCCTACTTTCATAATATCTATTAATGCCATATCAATATTTTTATTAGAAATGTTTATGTAATATTTTCTAAATAAAATGAATATATCAAAATTATAAATTGACCATGGAAAATTTATAAAAATTTAATAATTATAAACGTAATTTATATTTTTTTTAACCTGAATTAAATACTTAGCCAAATTCCTTATATAATTGACACCAGAAAAAAATATATTTTGCAACTATATTGACCTAGAGATCAGCATTCGAATCAACAAAAACTATTTATTTTTGAAGTATCACAATTTTGTAAAATTTCGAAAAAAACAACCAGTATACATTTTTGTATTAAAATGAAACAGACCTAATTCCAATAATAATAAAGTTACAAATTAAAAACGATTACTCTACACTAAGAAAATCTGTGTCAAATTTTAAGTTTTTTGACAAATTTTCAAAAATAAAATTTGTATTTAAAGAATAAATGAATATTAATTTTAAAATTTTGTTTTGACTTTTAAATTGTGGTTTTGAATCTAAACCAGTTGGGAAGGTTAGATCACATGGGAAATTTTAAAGTAGGTGTAATTATGATAGTTAGGATTATCAAAATTATAGTCGGTCTAAGCCGACTATAAATACCCTACACATATGTGTGGTTACCATTCAAAGTGATATATAGGTCACCAGGGTATACGAATCCTGAAAATAACTACAAACATTCAATCGCTGAAGAATTTCCATTCATTTGATACACATATTTACAAATGGGTAGGTGTACCGAATTTCGATTTTTTGTGAACCACAAGTCTTTTCGCCGGAAAACATTATTATCATGTATTTGAGCATGATGTCAATATATATTTGACCAAAAAAGTTTACCTAAGCATGTATACATAAAAATTGATCTTTATATGTACATTTTATATGAGGTATTTGAACATGTGGTCGGATCATAGGTCACAATGGACCGATCTCGCCAATTTCGCACATACAGCGTAGGTATATTAGTAATCTAAGTTATAAGTTTCATTTATCTAGCTCTTCAATTTTAAAAGTAGTAGGGATTTCAACAGACAGACAGACAGACGGACAGACAGACGGATATCGCTAAATCGACTCAGGTCATGCTGATCAAGAATATATATACTTTTCCATACCGGAGATGCTTCCTTCTGGGTGTTACAAACGGCGTACAAAACTGAATATACCCTTTCACTCTTAGTGTAGGGTATAAAAAGAATATATTTAAAGAAAAATATTCTTTTTCAAAAAATATATATTCCACTTTTATATTCGAATATTTTATCAAAAAAATATATTCTTTTCAGTTGTAAAATATTCCACTAGTGGAATATTATATTCCACTCTGATCACACTGCGCACGATATGAGTGAGTAAGAGAAAAAATCCGACTTACTTTCTACTCATAAATAGTTAATCATCGGAGAGTAAAAACTTTACTACTCATACGAGGGAGTAGCATTACGCATTTTATCTTTTTCTCATACTCATAAAAGTACAAGGCCAAATTGTATAAACATGGTGCTCATTTCTTATATGTATGCAACGAATCAGCGATGTTGCCAGACGACTTGCGTTGAAACTTAAAATAATGCCCGATTTACATTAAAGGTATTCACGAAACGGAGCAGTTGCCGATGTACATTAGCAGTATTGTAGAATTGTATCATATTTCGTGAACACACTTATTTCATATTTGTGTAGTATGGTAGTTTTCAGTTTGATGTACCAAAAACAGATGTTTTTGTTTCATTAAAATTTTAGATTTATTGCTTATTGGCCATATACAATATATAAGTATGCCTTTCGTTACTTATTTTTAATTCAATATCTCATATCAATACATTATAATTAAAACAGAGTAAACAAATTAGATTAGTGATGTTGATTTAAGAAAAAAACTCATACCTTATATAGGAACTGGTTAATATCCCAGCAAGACATGCCTTACCGAAACTCCAACACAAAGACAATATTATATTTTCTCACTCATACATAAATAATTTGAAATACATCCCTGCAGGATCAATGATAGATATATGACCCGTAATTTTACTAGTAATGAAAACTAATATTTTTTCCGCGTCGGTTTGCCACCATTTTTTATTTGTAGGTTATTTATTACGTTTGCAACAGTAGCCGCTACAGCAGGAGTTGAAAAAAGATGTTACTTAAATTATAAACAATTGATAAACACTAAATGAAAGTATATTGAAAAGAATATTTCTATATATTGCTTATTTATCTAATCATATTATAGATATCATCAAAGTGGAAGGGTCATCTGCATTAAACAAATGCATGGAAGGAAGCAAAACAACGGCAAACAAAAGTCGTTTTAATAGACAATTTTGTAATGAACATGTTGAATGTAATGCGCATTACATTCAACGCATTAAAAATGAAAACTATAGAATTTTGAGTTTTTTGGTTTTATTTGGTCAAATTTTGGTTAGTTTACTATTAATTTAACCGTCCCTAACCTCAAAATTAAAACAGTTTATGTTACGTAAAATATTTCGAAAATTTATAAGTAATTTAATCGTCACTTATTACCAAAAGAACAGTGATAAACATATATTCAATTGTATCTCATTTCAGATGAGTGAGAAAGAGATAAAAATTCACACACACACAAAAGTTTCGGTCAATTTTATCCCGATGCTCTTAACAATGTTATAGAAACTTTTACTGAAACTTTCAGTTTTGATACTTGTAATATTACTGCTCATATGACCGATAGTGTTCTTGCTGGGATTCATTGTTAAAACAGTGGACATTATGCCATCATTTCTTTTTTATTCACATGCATATATGTACATATTCATTAAAAATATATATTTTCATTTAAATGTAATGCATTTTGGTGTATTTCAACTCAATATTCAAACACTGTCTATAATATCAAGTACCCAAAAGTCATAAATTCAGCATCACTAAAAAACTAAAAAAGTACCACGAAGTAAACTCAAGCTTTAAGCGAAGTAGATTAGCAGATAATTTTTGTTGTTGCCACCAATGTATTTTGTTGTTGTACAACTGCTACTTGACAAAACTGCTACTCTACATCGCAACTGCTCCGTTTAGTGAATAACCTTATTGTATCTTCTGTGAGATACACCGTATCTCACAGCATTTCTTTATAAAATTGCTATAATATATAAATGAAACAGAAATATGTTAAATAAGGGGCCTATTATGATTAGCGAAGCGAATGTACTTGGCGAAGCGAACGCTTTGGCGAAGCGTACGCAATTTGGCGAATGAACTGACGAATGTACTAATTTTTATGGTTTTAAAAGTGAGCAACACTTACAACATTGACGGATAGAATTACCATTTCAGAGTTGAAAGAAATAGTATCATGTTGCGTACTTTTAGTACTGCCTTTTTTTAGAACAGATACTATTTTATCTTAATATCTATTTTTTTATTATTAAAAAACCATTTAATATTATTTATGGTTTAAAAAACGTTAACTCGATTCAGAACAATAATACTTTTTCGGTTTTTTGTTATTTTTTGTCTATAAAAGATTAAAAAGTATCAAAAAAAACTTTGGAACAATTCAAATTAGTTAAAATGTACAGTAAAATATGTTTTTAAATGTTAATATTGGAATTATTTTTACATAAAAATAAATACTTTTTATTAAAAAAAGTAGTTTTTTTATTTGGAGCAATACTTCTTTTATTTTAATTTAAAGAAACCCTAGAGTTTCAAAACAGCTGATGTGAATATACTTGTTTAGAAAAATAATAAAAATATTCCAAAAAAACGATGGGCCCAACGCAATCAAAGAAGAGCGTGTTAAACAGAAGCCAATGCGGCGTGCAGAAAGCTGGAGCGACGACGAGGAGGAAGACTACAATAAGTTACAGTGATGGTAGTCTGTCCTCCGAAGCATTCATCTGTGGCACAAATAACTTCGCGCGATGAACCAAGCTGCATCCCCAGCAGCAGTCGGAGCAGTTCCAGACATTTCTTTTATTAGTGTTAAGTTTAAAATCAAAACAAAAAGTGTGAAAAAAATTGTTTTTTTTTACGTTTATTAGTTAGGTCACAAAAAACTCAAAATTATAGACATCCTTCTATAAAAACTAAAGGATAAGATAAATTGAAAATCAGAAAAAGCCTAATAAACAAAAGCACAAAAGAAAAAAAAATTAAAAATCAAAAGAAAAACTGAAAAACAATAGATAAAGATACGTTCGCCGATTCGTCACATGAACTGTTGATTCGCTTGATTTTGACACTTGAAGCGAATGAAAATCGGTTGAGTGTTGCATGTTTTTTTACGTTCGCTTAACTTTTCCCGTTTTTTGGCGAATGAAGTCTGGCGAATGTAACCGTAATAGCTTTTTGGACGTTCGCTTCGCCAAAACCATTCGCTTCGCTAATCATAATAGGGCCCTAAGACAAATATAAATATACTAAGGGTAATAGTAATAAAAAAAGTATTTACTTTTTAGCAAACTTACAATTTTTTGAACAAATTTTTTACATTATTTCGAATTTTTAAAGTAAATGGTCAGTACATAGTTTTTATTAATACCTATTAATTTAAAATTTTATATTTTCGATGATCAGCAAATGGTTTTTAGCATTAAAATTGATGCAAATGCGGAACATTTTGATAATTCGGAGCATTTCCTTCAACTTTTGAGTAAAGTCGATTTTTATTAATATAGCCCAATGTGTTTGACGGAAAACAAAATAACCAAAATCAGCTGCCAATCTGTTCGGATTTTCAAAAACTTAAATGTGTATCTTGGTACGACAGTGACTGGACTTAGGCTCACCATGGCAAGAATATTGCGGTGCAGGCTCTCAATACAACATTTAATAAATTAAATCACTGTAGATACAGGCTGCAAAAAAAGGGCTCTCCCAAACATAATTTTGCAGGCATTAACTTGTATGTTTGGAATTTTATCTTAACATAATATATAATTGACTCATTAATTATTTGTAAACAGGGTTGTATTTAGACTTAAACAGTGTTGTAATGAGCTCTGACTTACATTACAATATCCCGGAAACATTTTAATGTTGCGCCTTAAAATGGAGTATGTTCTAATGGAAACATAATAATTACTACATCCAAACAAACTAATATTTGAACCGAAACATAAATATGTTCAAAATAAAACATGCGTCTAACTGTTGTCATGCGATATATATAGGGTGCTACGAAAACTTCAATGTGCCTTTATTGTTGATTATGTATACGTATATGTATTATATTATATGTGGATAATGACGTCGCTGTAATATACATGTAATATACATATAAATTTTGCAAAAATGAATCATAATATCCAGCAATGAATAATAAATACATAATGATTTGGTATTTGTTATGTATGATTATAGCAGGGAAAAAACTTTTGGATTTTTAATTCGCTTTTATTTGTTATAATACTTGACCACATTAGTAATTTAAACGCGAGATATGTGCAAACCACTTTTTTTACCACCTTATTGAAAGCTCGGTAAAAATGTTATTGGTTGATATCTCAATGAACCATAGAAAATTTTATAACCCACATTTTAGAATTTTGCAAGTCATTTCCCATAACATGCTTGAACATTTGTTGGCATATTTGGAATGTCAATCGATAACTACTCTAAAAACAAACATTTAATGCCTCTACATAAATATTAAATTTTGTACATATAAAAAGTTATAGCAAAAAAACAATATCAATTATATCATTTTACACAACATTTCAAAAATACCACAGGTGGGAAGATTCCAACAGAAATGGCAACAATGATCTTACAGTTTGCAAGCCTGTACAGCAGTGATGATTTTTTAAGTACAATTGTACTTTTTTCAGTACAATTTGGTACAATTCCAACAATAAACAATAAAATTACTGATCACAAGTTATTGGCGCATAACTATAGACAAATTTAACTTTAACTTAATTTAATGTATCGCAAAATGTATTCGCATTCACAAAATTCGTTATATTAAAATCAGAAGTACACAATTTTTTTTATTTATTTTTCTATTTTAATATTTTATTAAAATTATAATTACTATTTTTACGTTATTGATACAAGGTCTTATGTGAGAAAATAATTTTTTGTGCATCATATTAAAAATAGGGACGACAAGTAACATGAATGCAAAAACAGATATCGAACTAGTTTACAGGTATGTTAAAAAAAATGGTAACATCAAAATGACTACCCTTTTCTTCAATAGAATCAGCACTTATATAAAGTTTTGCGAATTCAATTAAAAGTCAAAATTTTAAATAATATTGAAGTCATTTTTACGTCATACATCATTTTGTTCTCAAATTTTATGAAAAAATTACAATTTGATTTCATTTAGTACAATTTTTTTACGATAAATTACAATATCGATATTATCAAATATCATCCCTGCTGTACAGTGGGTAGACTCTATGAAAAATTTACTGTAATAAATGTAGGAAACCGGTTTCCTCTTATTAATGTAGTAAATTCCAACGAATGTGTAAAAATTAAATTTACACATAAAAGTATGTAAAACAAGTACACATCTGTAGTGTCAAAATACAATTTTATGAGTGTAAAAAATACACACAAAACCCTGTACTTATTCACAAAATGCGTGTTTAAAAAAGCACCAGAACGGGTAGTTTTTAAGGTTAAATATTATTAAGGGCGGATTCAGCAAATGTGAAAAATATTCTGTACACAAAATGAAAAAGTTCACAACTGTTTAACTAATGTTCGCAAACATGAATGTACATCTTGGGAGATGTCATTTCAATTGCACACAAATTAAATTCACATTCACCAACAATCCCCTTGCATTTTATTTTATTTAAAATATGTAAGTTTATTTTTCAGTAGAGTTTTCTAAAATGGCGCAGACAAGAGAGTTCGCGTCAGCTAATGATCTTGATAAACATATATGTGTGTGTGCTAGACGTCATTTTTACACACTTCAATGTGTTTATATACAAAACATCGCAGAATCTGTAAATTTACCATTTTAATAGTGCGATTCAGCTCAAAACAGTTCATTTGTGCATAATAACATATTTTGTAGCGTGTGACCAAAAAAATAAATAAATAAACATATATATATATACATTAAATAAAAATACTTAATATACTTAATACTAAAATATACTTAATACTAAATAAGAAAACGCACCTGTAAGAAAAATTTTTTTAGTAGTAGAAAAAATTATACTTCATGCACACTTACCTCTATGACAATCCGCAGCCAGTCACCTGAAAAGAGAAAAAAGAAATATTTTAAGTTTTGCGCCTAAGATAATCGTAAGCCATCTTTATTAGCAGTGTCAGTTTTGTCATTGTAACCATTCAATATGTTGTCAGAGCGAGACTCGGTTTTAGCAAAATTTGCCCAAAGGTCAAAGCGAGAGCCAGAATGTGGTGGAAAGCTTTTTTTGTCTCAGTGTGTAGTGTAGGTGAATGTGAGTGTAGGTGTCGCAAGACAGATAGAGCAACATGTAAAGTAAAAGAATCACTTTAAATAAAATTTTGCATCGAACTGCAACGAGGACAGACGGTGGTAGTTTAACCAAAAAAAAAAAAAATAAAAAGTGAATTCAATTAATTGCAAGTTTTTTTTTAGTGAGTTTTATAAAAGTTGGAAATTGAAAGTTGGGAAACAAAAACTGAAAATTTAAAAGGGAAATAGGAAAACAAAAAATCAATTGAAGGTAAAGTTTAAAAATAAAAAAATGGGGGGGCATGAATAATAATAGAAAATATGTGCTTATATATTTAGGACCACTTACCGCAGCCGATCCAGCGACACTCCGCACTGACTGGCCGGAAGATCCAAGCAACGCCGATCACGCCAGATGCACGCAGGAGGCGGCTGCCGTTTTTTTTGATCCAAGATTTGGTGATGTACACGTTTTTTTTTCTCTAATTAATTGAATTATTGCCCATTCCATGCGTGTCTCCCTGAAAACAAAAAAAAAATGTAACCAAACACTGTTTAAGACTGTATTTAAAGTTGAAAACATACCAATAATCGTTGTAGAAAACTGAAAAAAAAAAAAACTGAAAAGAAAAAGAAAAGAAATAGAAATTATAGAAACCTGAAAAGAAAAAAAAATATAAACCTGCAAATAAAAGAAATTTTGTTAACTAAATAATAAAAATAAAAAAAAAAAAACTAATAATTTTGCGAAATAAACATACTTACCCGATTGTGGCGAGAAACCTGAAAAAAAAGAGAAAAAAAATATAAATTATAGAAACCTGGAAAAAAAAAATATTATATAAATTTAAACCTGAAATTTTATATAAGAAAATTAAATGTATAATTAAATCTGTAAATATAAGAAAAATCATCTGAAAAGAAATTTATAAATTATGTAGATAAATAAGGAAACTGAAAAGAAACAAGAAATATTAGAGTAAAATTTAAAAAAAAAAAGGAAATAAGAAAAGTTGTATAACTAAACTGTAAAGAAAATAAGAAGGTTATAAAGTAAAAATAATATAGTAAAGGTAAACTCACCCCGACCACGTCCTTGTTCCTGGTATCCGTAAAACTTTCCCAATTGGAACATTTCCAAAAACCCATATCCTCCACAGAGCTCTATTGAGGTAGGACTTACTTACTTACTTACTTAAATGGCCCTTACAACCGTGGGTCGGTTTTGGCCGCTGAGATGAAGCCGCGCCAGTCGGATCTGTTTTGCGCGCGCTGACGCCAGTTAGAAATACCAAGCGTTGCCAGGTTGTCCTCAACTTGGTCTTTCCAACGCAGATTTGGACGCCCTCTTCTACGCTGTCCACCTTCGAGTTTCGATTCAAGCACCTTCTTGGCTGGAGTGTTTTCATCCATTCGTTCGACATGACCTAGCCAGCGAAGCCGCTGGATCTTGATGCGCTTGACTATGTCAATGTCGTCGAATAACTCATATAGCTCGTGGTTCATCCTGATTCGATACTCGTTAGCAAAGCAGATAGGGCCAAAGATTTTACGGAGAATCTTTCTCTCGAACGCTCCCAGTACTCTCTCATCGGTGGTGGCCAGCGTCCATGTTTCTGCACCATAAAGTAGGACGGGCATGATGAGTGACTTGTAGAGCGTTATTTTTGTCCGGCGAGAGAGGGCTCTGCTTCTCAATTGCCTACTGAGCCCAAAGTAGCACCTGTTGGCAAGAGTTATTCTCCGTTTGATCTCCAGGCTGACGTCGTTGTTGCTGTTTACGCTGGATCCCAGATAGACGAAGTCCTTCACAATGTCGAACTTGTGGGTGTCAAAATCAGCTTTTTGTCCAAGACGCACGGACTCTTTTTTGCTTGTTGACACAAGGAACTTCGTCTTGTCCTCGTTCACCGCTAGACCCATTCGACGCGACTCTTTCTCCAATCTGGAGAATGCTGCGCTGACTGCTCGTGTGCTCCTGCCAATGATATCAATATCGTCGGCATATGCGAGCAGCATGACACTTTTGTTGAGGATAGTGCCGCTTTGACGGAATTCGGCAGCTCGAACTATTTTCTCCATCAATAAGTTAAAAAAGTCGCACGATAGGGAGTCACCCTGTCTGAAACCTCGTTCGGTATGAAATGGCTCGGAGAGGTCTTTTCCTATTCTCACTGAGCAACGTGTGTTGCTCAGGGTCATCCTGCAAAGCCTTATAAGTTTCGCAGGTATACCGAACTCAGACATTGCGGCGTATAATCGTTCCCTTATCGGAGTGTCGAAGGCGGCTTTATAGTCGACTAATAGGTGGTAGGTGTCGATCTGTTTTTCTAGGGTCTTTTCCTGGATTAGGCGCAATGTGAAAATCTGGTCTATGGTGGACTTTCCAGGTCTGAAGCCGCACTGATAAGGTCCAATCAGTCTGTTGACGATGGGCTTCAGTCTTTCACATAATACGCTCGATAGAACCTTGTATGCGATATTGAGTAGGCTGATCCCACGGTAGTTGGCGCAGATAGTGGGATCCCCTTTCTTAAGGATTGGGCAGAGTACACTGAGGTTCCAGTCACTTGGCATGCTTTCATCCGACCATATTCTGCTTACGAGCTCGTGCATGCTCTCTATTAGCTCTTCGCCTCCGGTCTTAAACAATTCAGCAGGCAGGCCATCAGCACCTGCGGCTTTGTTGTTTTTCAGCCGAGCAATGGCTGTTCTGACCTCGTCATGGTCGGGTGGCGGAATCTCAACATCGTCATGAAGTACTGGGGTTGCCGGGTTTGCTTCTCTATCGGTGGAATTGAGGTCATCATCACCGGTCAGCAGTTTAGAGAAGTGATCCCTCCATATTTTCAGTGTGCTCTGGATATCTGTCACTAGATTTCCGTTCTCATCTTTACAGGAAGAGGCTCCGGATTTCGAACCTCCGGCTAGGCGTCTTATTTTCTCGAAGAATTTTCGAGCCTCATTCCTGTCCCCATGCATCTCAATCTCCTCACACTCACGTCTTTCTGCCTCGCTTTTCTTACGCCTGAAAAGACGTCTCTCTTCCCTCCTCTTCTCTTTGTATCGCTCCTTCGCAGCTCGCGTAGCTACTGACTGCAGGGTGGATTTGTACGCAGCGTCTTTCTCTGCAGTGGCCGCGCGACACTCTTGGTCATACCACTGATTCCTCAGGGGGCGTTGGAATCCAAGCACCTCTTCGGCAGCCGTACGCATAGAGCAGGAGATATGATTCCACTGCGCGCTTATATCATCGAGAGGAGGAGTGCTTTGTCTAAGCAGGTGTGAGAGTCGAGTGGAAAAGGCTTGCGTTGTCTGTTGTGATTGCAGCTTTCCGACGTCTAGCTTTCTCTGCGTTTGGTTCCGTACGTTCTTCGCAGCGCTTAAGCGTGTGCGGACCTTGGCTGCTACAAGGTAATGATCCGAGTCCATATTGGCACCTCGGATAGTGCGTACGTCCATCACGCTTGAAGAGTGCCTTCCGTCAATCACAACGTGATCAATTTGATTTCGAGTTTTTTGATCGGGCGACAACCATGTGGCCTTGTGGATATCGAAATGTTCGAATCTAGTGCTACTAACTACCATGTTTCGTGCTGCGGCGAAGTCGATTAGCCTCGTTCCGTTATCGGAAGTGTTGGCATGGAGGCTAAATTTTCCGATTGTGGGACAATAGATGGCTTCTCTGCCCACCTTGGCGTTAAAATCGCCTAGCACGATTTTGATATCGTGGCGGGGGCAGCGCTCGTATGCGTTGTCTAGGCGCTCGTAGAAGCGCTCTTTTGTCTCGTCATCTTTCTCGTTCGTCGGAGCGTGTGCACAAATTAGGCTGATATGGAAATATTTAGCCTTGATGCGGATTGTTGCCAGCCTTTCGTCCACGGGTGTGAACCTAGAGACAAGGTGGCGGAGTCTCTTGCCGACCACAAATCCACATCCAAATTCGTGTCTCTCCGCATGGCAGCTGTAGTAGATATCACAGGACGCTTGTTTCGAACAGCCCTGTCCCGTCCATCGCATCTCCTGGATAGCGGTGATGTCAGCCTTATATTTTTCGAGGACATCTGCCAGCTGGATAGAGGCACCTTCCCTATAAAGGGTCCGGACATTCCAGGTGCATATCCGTAAATCATGGTCCTTAAAACGTTTGCGTGGGTCGTCATCGTTGTAATCGGTCGTTATCCGAGGCTTCTTTTTTGTTTTCATTGGGCGCATAGGTTTTTTCCGTGGTGGGACCCAAACCCAACGCACGAACCCTCACTCTGAGGGAGATGCTCGCCACTCACTTTAGCCGACTTCTACACCGGGTGGTGTAGAGCGCCGTTTCCAGGGACTTCCACGAGGAGGACTTCCACCGAAGTGGAGGTGTCACCATTTGACAATTTGTCAATTCTGGTGACCAGTGAGTTGACTTGAGACGACACCGACAAGGATTGCGCTGGCTTCGCCATGTTGAAGCACTCAGACACGTTGCCTTGTGATAATCGCCCCCATTGAGGTAGGACCCTTCGCGAAATCCCGGGTGAAATGATTCCCTAAATCCCATAAAAAGGACCTGGCCATCTGAAATAAAAAAAATAAAAAGTATAAGTTAAATAAATAGAATTTTGGAAATTACTTAAGATAATTTCCAAAAACACTTACCTATTACTCCAGAGCACGAACTGTTGCTGTTGCTTGCGCGTACCTTCTTGTTTTTTGTGTTGTTTTATTTGTTTAATGTGGTAGTTTCACTGAAAGAAAAAAAAAATAATAGTAAATGTAAAATTTATCAAATAAAAATATATATATATAGAATATTTATAAAAAGTTAATTACGCTAAGTAAACGATAAAAAATTAGAAGTATTTAATTTTATTTTTATGTATAAACTTTTCAAAAATTAATAAGAAACTTTTTCGGGTGTAAACCGTATTGTCCACAGACGGACATCTTTTAAAATAAACACCTATACCACTGCACTTTATCTTTGGTTTTTTTTTTGTTTTGGTTGCTTATTTCACTTTGAATTTCGTTTCACTAAGTTCACTTTAATTTGTTTAATTTGATTTTGCGTTTAATGGTCTATTTTTTTTCACTAAGTTCACTTATTTTCACTTTTTTTTTCACTTACCACAATTGTTTTCGTTGCTCCGATTCGCCATCATTGATACAATTACAGTGTTGGAAGTGGTGAAAAATTCAATTCCGATTAATAATCGAAACCATCAAAAGGGGTTGTTACACGACTTTCTTTTTTTTTTGGCTGATATTATCGGAGTACAAAAAAATGTCGTGCTAAATTGCGTTTAAGGGGCAAAATGACGACGGCAAGATTTAAGGTGATCGAAGGCGATAGTTTTAGGATGTTATGAACGTTTTTTTTTAATAGTATCTTTTTTTTTTGTGGTCATATGTCTATATGTGAGTTCCATGTATAGACGTATGATTATATATGTCTGATTGTCGGCAAATGCTGACAATTTGATTATTGTTCGCCCTTCGACCTGTCATGGCAGGTTGAGAACCTCCCTGAGACCGCACGCTAGCCGGTGCACGCCATGACAGGTACGATAACCTGGGGGTAGATAACAATTTTTCATGAAAACACGTCAGATGTTTATTTTTACGGACGTATTAGTGTTTTTATTTGAAGAAACGAGTAAATTAACTGTAGTAAATGTAGCAAATTCACTACTCCTAAATCGGATTTCTTAGAGTGTAGATCAACGCATTCTCTTTGTCCTTGAACAAATATGAGTTGACGAAAAGTGAAAGTTTGCTTGTTGCACTCTTTGATGTGTAATGATGATGGAGAGGTGAAACGCAAAACTCTCTTGTGAGTAGCAAAATCTCTACTCACAAAATGCGACTCTCTTATGAGTTTGCCGTATATTTTCTTTGTACTCACTCATGAGGTGAGTAGCAACGAGAAAAAAATATTTTGCAATACTCATGAGTTTGAGTGAGTATGAGTGAGGATTTCCAAACTCTGGTTTCCACAGAATCAAATACGTAGGCTGCACTTTGTATAAAAAAATGGGTTTTTCATTATTTTTAAAAACATAAAAAATCCTTTAAATTTTAAATGCCGTGGACTGCGTTAACAATTAATTGTTTTTAATTTACGACCTCTTTTGATTATTTTAAGGTATTGACTTAACGTGCTCAAGGTCCAGTTGGTACAAATTGGGTTTTTTGTACCAACAAATAAAACAACAAACAATTGGCAAAAAATTGAGTGGCAGATCGTACAGCTGTTTCAGAGGCAGCCAAGCCCCTTCATCAGCGATCTTTCTCTGCAAATTCTACATTTCAAGTCGCTAAAGCTTTCCAATGAACACAATCTTGAGTTTATGTAGTTTTTGCATTCTATGCTTTTTGTTCTTTCTTCAATGGACATAATTCTTATTGTGTTCATTGGAAAGGAAAACTTTAGCGACTTGAAATGTAGACTATGCAGAGAATGTTAGCTGCGTTCCGGTGGTTTTTGATCCGGATCATTTTAAATTACAAAACAAAAACAGACAATTACACAAAAAATTACTGAAGTAAAATTACTGCATTGTGTGTAGTTATTTTAATATTATGCAGTGCTACTTGATTTTACTGCATTTTTATTAATTTTTAATAGTTTAACTACTGTATAGTAGTTATTTTCATCCCTGTTATTTTCGGGATTGGCAAAAAATCACTATTTGCAATAGTACTGCAAACGACACGATATAAAATAATTCCAGAGCTCTTAATACAATTCTATTTTCAAAACATTATATAAAATTTAGTATAAAATGAATGAATTTAATTTATCCCAATTTTGAAAAGCTAAAACCAAAGTCTTATATACGAGATAAATCAGTGAGATTATAAAAATTACGTACTAGATACAAATAATTACTTGGAGAAATTTTGACATCGCATTATTATATCGTCGTTGTAGAACGAAAAGTAACAAAATACATTTTATGAAAAATTTAAATTTCGAGTTTGTAAAAGTAATTGATGCATTTTTAAAGTTGAATGATGTTGAATGTTTATGTCAGGGAGGTTCGACTCGCCACGCCTAGTCGAGGGTTGACAATCGAACAGAAACACGAACGATACTCAAAAAATTAAGGTACTATACTAAAAAGAATTCTAATGTTTCAGACAAAACATAAAGAAAAAAAAACAAAATTTACCCCACAAACCAATCCCACTATATACCAACACAAACACAAACGGACATAGGGACTAGATGTTAGGCCCCCACACTAGCCCACCCTACCATGGTTGTCTTCACGGGATATTGTTGACAATCCCTTGATTGAAATTATCTTCTCCTACTACTTATTTCATAGAGACACTTTTCCACTTCGCCATACTTTTCCCGTCAATATACCCCTATTGACGCAATTTGCCCATCATCTTTAATGATAACAATAATACGAGCAAAATATTCTTCAGATTAACGTCTTTTAAATAAACACTTGTAAAAAGTGACCAAATTCACCTTATCATGATACCGAAAATTAAACCAAAATACACGTTATTTTACAATTTTATGTATCTTTTAGTTGACGATCGTTTTATTATCAATTTTAGATTTTAACTTTACATACTAGAACACTAAAATTTAAACATGGGGATTCTACCCTGGACTAAAGAAAATGGAGAATAAATTTGATTCGCACTGCGTTAAAATAATTTATAATTGTGGTGTCATATCATAATTATCACAATAAAGATCACTTTTTCTTTCACGACATGGAATTCATCATGTCTTAACCAATTTCGCTTAAACCTACCTCAATAGAGCTCTATGGAAGGGGTATCTGTCTTGGGGTGAGTTCCGTTTCACTTCTTTTATAAAACCGAAGTGATATGGTCCTTTTCTATTATGCTTTCTTACATGAAATCGACAATATTTAATTTTGCATAAATTGTAACTCACAATTTTAGCCCCCTCATTACTCAAAATTCTACCCCCTTCTCCTTTAACTTTTCACAACACAAGTTCTTAAACAAAATCTTAAAATTAACAAAGAGAAACATGAAAATTAAACAAGTGAATTTAACTTAATATATTGTCCAATTGAATAATCAAACTAGGAAAATTTTCAACTGTATTTTGGTGTATTTTGATTTAGAATTAACTTTAATTAACCTTAAACTCAAGTTAGAATTAATTTATTGTTCAAATAAGAATTAGTTTTAAGTTCAAACCTGAACTGTGAATTTTAACTAATTTTAAGTTCAAATTAGAACTATGAATGTTGACTAATTTTAAGTTCGAATTAGAATTATGAATTTTAAGCTTAATTCGTATTTCTTCTAAAATTTGATCAATTGGGAATGTTTTTTTCATTTTATTTTTTTTTTATTTTAAAGACGAACCTGGCTACTTCGTTTTATGTTCTATTATTTAATGTTTAGTTTTAAGGTGTTATAGACAACCTAGATAATATGTAATGGTTATATCATCAAGATATATAAAAAAAAAATTGAATACAATATTGGAGATTAACACGCTCCTAGCGAAAATATCCGTATTCCGTGTCACACCGGGTGTATAAGTAAGATTACCTCAAGTGATTAAGTACATCCATTACGTCCATCTGACGGCGTCAAAATGTCGTCAAAATATCTATTATCCTTGTTAAAAGATTGGCATTAATATTCGAAAAAGTCAGAAAAAATGAGCAGCCGTCCCTCTACTGTGTGGCGCTACTATGGTGATCTTTGTAATCCGCCTTTATTTGCAGAGCGGATGACTGCGAGTTTGTTGCGTAGTCGCTCGGACGTAATCCTAAGGTGATCATTAATTTTATAGTAATACGTTTAAAAAAAATTTAGGATATTTTAATCACATTATTATTACCTTGATTAATTGAAATATTAAGCGTTGTATATTATTTTATAACAAAATAATGAAAATAGCTGCGAACTGCTTCTACCGTAATGATATAGATACCGTTCAAAATAAAATTCACAAAAAAAATATCATATAAGTATTCGTTTTTTTTTTTTTTTTTGCACGGAATTAATGAAATTTATGTTACAGATACTATATATCTCCTACGATTGTTAATTTGAAGTGATCGTTGATTCTCACTGAAAAATGCATGCTACCTTATAAAGGGTTTTTCAATAAGAGCGCTACAAACTTTTTTTTTACATGAGCCTCATCGCTGAATGCTATATGGGATTTGGTAAGAATTTGAGCACACAAGTAAGTTGTGATTATATTCACTCTTTTTTTTAATACATTTTTAATACATACACAGAAACGCGTTACCTGTTTGTTTAAAAACGATTTAAAAACATTAAATTTTCACAGGTGCCACCCCTATAGAACACACACTATTCAAGGTTCAGCTCATTCACTTGCATAATTCATATCAGGGGATTGTAATTACATTAGACTCAAATCAACGACAAAATGGTATTTCGGTACAATTACAAACAAAATGATTTTGTTGTTTATTTATTATATATTTCTACAGACCGCAGTTAATCAGTCACATCTTAAATATCAACCTGAACTTGCATCGGAGTCTTGGTTCGACAGCTGTGACAGTGCGAGTAACAAGTGCCTTTGGTAAGGATTAATTATGCGCCCAAATAGACACGACGTGGCTACTGAAATGGACATGGAAGAGCTGTTTGGACCACAGGCGAATGTAGCGTACTTGACGTGGTCGTACTCGTGTATGTGGGTGTCATTGGACGCTTTATTACATCAAGGATTCGTCTGCTAGATCAGATGCTCACTGTCAAGGCTATTCAAATCACCACCAGCATTCATCTAGATCGCTTTACCGTGCCAACGCTTCGTCGGATTTTCGCGAAATTTATTGTTCACAGGCAGGACAATGTTACCGCGGCTGGCGTTATATGGACATCACAGATTTGTTGGCTGTTTGTCAGATTCCGGCCAACTCCTGTGTGAATCGCTGCATTTGTAACAAAGATACGCTGCAAATAAGACTGACCTGCGGTGACCATAAAACCGTTTTGATGTGCAACGCTCCGGATATTATCACGCCACTGGATGAGTTGAAATTGCGTTGAAATCGCTTTTACATGAGCTTTTGAAACGAGAATGTTCAACCTGCTAACGTGGCCTACGTAATTGTTTACATCCACCCATGCTTACGATTATCAAGCCGAGGTTGTAGTGACGCACCATTCGGTGCGTAGTATTCTTCTAATACTAAGCTACGTCACCACAACATCAATCCAATGTTGATAATTATAGCTGCGTTTTTTTTTTCTTATAATTTAAATTTGAGCTGAAACCAATTTTATACTTAAAAAAACAGTTTGAGATAGATACATTTGTGGTGTAGCTATCCAATTCAACGTAAGACCTTCCAACAATTGCCGTCAGTATACATTCAATTGCTGAATGTTGCTGACAACATTTATCAATATAAATGGCAGATATATGGTAGCACAGACATAAACCTTGATAGGTTGCTTTTGTATCTTGCCGCTAGAAAAGGTTTATGTATTATATCATTTTAATCCGGTACAAAAATTTAGGAAAATACATGACAATAATTGTCCCATTGACCAACTTTATTGGGATTTGAGGGCATTTTTTTCTGGGTATTATCTATTATTAAAAATGCAATTTGTATACTCATTAAAGTAACTCATATCAACCGTTTAACTCTCCTAAATAGTGGAGATATCGAAAATAGTACAAAATTACGCAAAATTTGTATAATAATATTTTACGGGTTCCTTATAATTTTATTTACCTTTTTTTAGGTGGAAAACACGTAAATATATTTTCCTGAACTTTTTGTTTTATCTTTGCGTTAGTTGTCAATAAAACTATTTATATAGCAAATGTTTGTTCATTAAGTTGCGGACCGATCTCAATGGATTTAAGTATAAGTGCATCAAAAGTTTTCAAAAAAAAAAAATTATTACACGAAAATAGTGTTAAGTGCGTTCAAGTCAATTTACCAGACATGGGCGTTCACAATTACAAACATTTTTAATTACAATTAATTGCATATTAGACTAATTTTTTCCAACTACAAAAAAAATTAAAAATGTAATTGAAGCTAAAAACGGAACCATTACTTTTTTTCAATTAATTACATGAAAATTAATGTATTACATCTGAAGATGGTAATAACGAACACTCAATGGAATTTTTTTTAGATGAAACTGTTCCAATGGGCATAGCTTGTTTTTGTCGATATGACATTTTCTCGTCCGCTTAAGCGAGGTATACGTTGCTGTAATTTTTGATGCGCAGTCACACGCTACAAAACTCTAGATTTTCGATTTCTTATGATGAAAACCTTGTGGGCTGTGTGATTGTATAAAATAAAAATTGTTTTGATTGATATTTTTTTTTTGATTTTTAATTTACTCAAAAAAAAATTTTTTTTATTATTAATTTGGATGGTATCTCGACGGAGATACAAATGATATTATGGGAATTTATTGGGATTCTTTTTGTGCTTTTTTTTATTTCTGATCCCGCTATTATAATTTTTAATCATTATATCAATAAATCACAAATATCCTATAGTTTTGTCTGATTTGCAGTAATGCTCGGTAGACGATGAATCGATGTTTCCTGCGACAAGTAACACGTAAGACGTTTTCTATGGAAATTTCCATATAAATTCTAAACGTATTGGTCGTCACAGTGAGCATCGTGGGTGATGGGGTTGGCGGCCTAAAGGATTCAGTACGCTGGGCATAGAACAATAGCTACATAAATGCTACCACCGCATTCGATTTCCATTTAACCAAGTGTCCAAATTGGAACTGGTCGTCATACGGTAGCGTTTAATCAGACAGAAAAGGTTACTACGATTTATTGAAAAACTAAAAAGAAACTGGCGTCGGGTATCATTAAATAATAATTAAAAGATGCCCAACGTAGGCAAACGCCCACACCCTGAGATAGTCATGAATCTATCGACTGTATGAGTTCATGCAAATGTTTATATTTTTCTTATTTATTCTTTGCGAGTGTTGAGATTCTTCCAGATTCATTGAATTGGTGTGTTGCATCATTGTTTCAAATCTTTAGCATGAAACACGCCAATTGATCGGCCTTGTTGATTTTCCAATTCGTACATCGATTTACCAATTGCCTTCACCACCCGGAAATTTGTAAATTTGCGGCAAAATTTCGCATTAATATAATTTTTGAAGTCGCTGAGTATGAATTATTGTATTATCGCGCGTTGGCTTCGTAGGCTTTATGTATGTTCTTCTTTATATTGTCCGGATTAACTGAATTTTTTCCTCTTTGTTTAATAAATTTATTTCTCCGTCCTCGAGCGTCTTTGTTATCCAAAAAGCGCAAAATAAGGGGTCACTCCTGTTGCTAAATGTACTGATGTTCTAAGTGCACAGTCTATCTCCGTTAGGTATAGGTCCCAGTCTCGGTGGTCCTCCTGAAGATACGCGCGTATCGCTGCCAGCTGCTGACGGGTTCTGATGCGTTAGCTTGTGGAGAGTAGAATGCCGTTTTCATCTGGTTTATTTTGAAAAGTTTCAGTAGTTATTGAAATTCTTTGGCGAGAAATTGTTTGCCATTATCTGAATGGATCAGTTCTGGTACTCCAAATTTGTTAAATATTTCATTTACTAGAAATGAAACAACGTTACTAGCTGTGGCGTCTTTCATTGCTTTTAAAAATATAAATTTTGATAAATGGTCCAGTACGAAAAATATGTACGCGTTTCCACCCTTTGACTTCGGATATTTTCCCAAAAAATCGACGTATAGTTTCTGGAACGGTCTCATTGTCACCACCTCTTCTCCCATATTGGGCCTCAAGTATTGATTTGTCGATTTTTTCTCTTTACACGTTTCGCAATTTCGTATGTAAGTCCGCACCTGCACTAACATGCCAGTCCAATAATATTGTTGCCTTTATCGGCATAGCGTCTTCTTAATCCCGCCGTGTGCAACCATCGCTGGTGTGTGGGCCTGCTCGATCATCGCGTTTGTGAGCGCCTCTGGCACCCACAATTTCTATCTCGATTCGCTAAACTCGTCTTGAGCGTAATTTGTTCGCACGTAAACCACTCCATCTCGCACTTACAAGTCTGGAAATGGTTCTAAATTTTGCTGAATTGTTAGAATCCTATCCAAATATTCAGGCGACTCGAATTCAGTTGTCTCGAACCCCAGCAGCTCCACTTCTCCTACTTCACCTTCAAACGGAGCAGCGTCGCTGACCGGTGCTGAAATTGCAGCAAAATACCATACGGCGGTGCCAAGGAAACTTTGTACCTGCCGTGGATGGTGGATACCTTTACTGGGTCTGTTTTTAGGACTCCCCCGCCTATTACGAAACCGGTGTTACGTAGCGGAGTTCCTTGAAACAAAATTTCGATTTTTTTATGCCTATGGTTAGATTCGCTGTTTTCTGGCATTCTGCCACCACCTGCAATACTTTCAAATGCGTTTCAAAATACCTTGCATTGATGAAGAGATCGTCTAAGTAGAGAAAAACGTTCCCTTTTAACCTTTGAGGCACAACCTTGTTCACGAGAAGACACAAATGCTGTGCGGCGTTGCACAGCCCAAAGGGAATGACAGAGAACTGATAAAGAGGCCTGCCTGGTACTGTAAACGCCGTGCACCTTTTACTAGTTTCGTCCAGCTCTATCTGCCAGAAGGCGAACTTCAGGTCGACGCTACTTATGAAAACAGTTTCATCAATTACTTAAAGATTCCTCGATGTTCGGGAACGGGTACGCGTCCTTTACTTTGCGCTGATTGAGTTTGCGCGCTTCCAAGCAAAATCTATTTTTTTCGGGTTTTCGAACTAATGTGGTACGATTACTCCAGGGGCTTTTGCTTACTTCTATTACCCCGAGCTCCAACATTTTATCGACCTCTCCATACAGCAACTGGATAGTGATGGTCCTTCACCGGTTCTGCTCCTTCGATGAGTTGTATTGTGTGTGTCTCCAGCTTGATTTTCCCGAGACCATTTTTCTCGAACGTCAGAAATTTGTGTTTTACAGCTTCAAGTTGTTGTTGTTGTTCTTAAGACAGTTCATGCTCCTCCGGACCTTTTCCCTCTAATGGTACTTCCGGATATTTAAAATATTTTTCGATGTCTAATTCATCGACACCGACTACATTTGGGCTAAATTTAACTTTTGCCAGAAATCTATCCCCAGGTACAACGAACGTTCTAAAGATGGTCATAAATGAAATAGTATGTTGTGTATGTTGCCCATTGTATTTTACAGGGATGAAAACTTCTGCATATGACGTGAGCTCTGCCACCAGCCGTTCTGACGCGAGATAGAAAACTGGAGGGTTCGAGTCCTAATTGCGCGACTAATTCGCGACATCCTTTTCCAAATAGGCTTACTGAAGCTGATTATTTATTTCTACTTCAGCGTAAACGCGAGGATCTGCTTCTTTTACGTTATTTATTGACGCTGCCAACAGTTGCCTACCAATTTTTCTTTGTCTGTACCGTTCTCGTGCCTTTATGACCGTACATGAAACTAGCCGCAGGCCTTCAAGCTGGTTATTTCCAAAAAAATCGATTTCGTGCCTCATTATAATATCTTATTCTGTCTTTTAAAGGTAATAAATATAACAGCTTATTATCAATTCTGTCTGTAATATTATTTAAATTATTTTTTGTGGAATTTCAACCATTTGTTCTCCTTTATATCTTACGTCGTTGTTGGTGCGGGTGTGTGTCCAGAACGCGAGTCGCCCGCTCTCATCGCGCCCCTTCTTCCGTTTCCCATGCTACACGTACGTAGGGCATTTGGGGGTTATATATCCCTCCAACCCACACTTGTAGCAGAATATCCTTCGAGTCGGTGACTCACAATCCATGTATGTGTAGCCCTCTTCGCCACAATTCCAACATACAAGGACTCTCTTTTGTTTCTGTCGTTCAGGATGAATTGCGTTAACACTTTTCACGCCTCCATCGCACTCGTGACTCGTCTTCTTCTTCGTAATACACTTCGATGATGTGTTGATCATTCGGTGGGTATCGTAATTGTTATTGTGGCGGCGGAGCCATTCGTGCATCACGCCTCGGAAAGTTGGTCTCTGCTTCCATATATTTGTCGCGAAATGTTCGAAACTATATGTCGACATCGGGTTCACAACTCGAGCTTTCACGAACTTTCGCGCAGATTCCGCTTCGTGATCTTGGTCATGTCTGCTTCAGGTATTGCCGTACGCAACCTGGAACGCAGCTGTTCATAGCGTGAAAATACGCATCGATCGTCTCACCTGACTGTTGTCTACGCTCTTCCAAATCCCTCATGACCTCAAAATCACTTTTGTTTGATTTAAACTGCGCTTGCAACGCAGTTCGTAGACCTGTCTAATTTGGGGTTTGATTGGTCTTTAAGAAGAGCCTATACCACTCCTTAGCTTGCCCGCTGACTAATAAATGAAAGTCGCGTAATATTTATGCCCACGGTATTCCATAGCGCGTCTGCAAAAATTCAACTGGAAATATGAAATCTTCTACAAAAAGTTTGTCTCGTTTTCCATTAAAAACGATGTCCCATTTATCCACTTTTATTATTCCTCGACTTTGCCTAACGTGTTCTTCATATTCCCTAGTATCAGTCTGTGGCGGCACTGCATACCATGCGTAATCGCGCATATTTGGCCATTGATGATATGGTCGACTTGGTATATCGTCGTATCTAGGACGCGGATGCACGGCGCCTTGCTGCATTCTATTTGGCGCAGCCGCTTTGTAGCCCCCATAATATGTATCGCGTTCGTCTTTTCGAAGCGACTGTCGCTGGTTATTTTTCGCACGACAATTCAATTGATAACGCCCATCAACATTATTTTGTGTGCGATGAAATTGTTTATTTGCACGCAGTGCCTGGCCATTTCCATATTCACCATAATTTTTTTACTGTTTCGCCCAGCTTGAATTTCATTCAGATGGCCCCGTGAGCCTTCGATTTCATAGTTTATATTTAAACCCCCTACGCTGAGCGCTTCTGCTTGATTGACTTGGATGTCTCTAAGATTCGGATCTCGACCTGTAGGAATTCCCTTTTCGCTCACCGGCCTCACGGCTTATGACCTCGATGTTATTAGACAAATGTCACGTCATTGACCGATCACCAACCCACAAAATAGCATACTTCGACCGTACAAAATGATTTAATTTAGTAAATTGGACGCCATATTGTCAGGTGCCGCATTTTATCGTACTAGACGCGGCCTCCGGCATCGCTAGCTTATTGGATGTCTGGGAGGTTCGACCCGCCGCGCCTAGTCGAGGGTTGACAATCGAACAGAAACACGAACGATACTCACAAAAAAAAATTAAGTTACTATACTAAAAAGAATTCTAATGTTTCAGACGAAACCTAAAGAAAAAAAAACAAAATTTACCCCACAAACTAATCCCACTATATACCAACACAACCGGACATAGGGACTAGATGTTAGGTCCCCGCACTAGCCCACCCTACCATGGTTGTCTTCACGGGATATTGTTGACAACCCCTTGATTGAAATTATCTTCTCCTACTACTTATTTCATAGAGACACTTTTCCACTTCGCCATACTTTTCCCGTCAATATACCCCTATTGACGCAATTTGCCCATCATCTTTAATGATAACAATAATACGAGCAAAATATTCTTCAGATTAACGTCTTTTAAATAAACACTTGTAAAAAGTGACCAAATTTACCTTATCATGATACCGAAAATTAAACCAAAATACACGTTATTTTACAATTTTATGTATCTTTTAGTTGACAATCATTTTATTATCAATTTTAGATTTTAACTTTACAAACTCCAAACTTAAATTTAAACATGGGGATTCTACCCTGGACTAAAGAATATGGAGAATAAATGTGATTCGCACTGCGTTAAAATAATTTATAATTGTGGTGTCATATCATAATTATCACAATAAAGATCACTTTTTCTTTCACGACATGGAATTCATCATGTCTTAACCAATTTCGCTTAAACCTACCTCAATAGAGCTCTATGGAAGAGGTATCTGTCTTGGGGTGAGTTCCGTTTCACTTCTTCTATAAAACCGAAGTGATATGGTCCTTTTCTATTATGCTTTCTTACATGAAATCGACAATATTTAATTTTGCATAAATTGTAACTCACAATTTTAGCCCCCTCTTTACTCAAAATTCTACTCTCTTCTCCTTTAACTTTTCACAACACAAGTTCTTAAACAAAATCTTAAAATTAACAAAGAGAAACATGAAAATTAAACAAGTGAATTTAACTTAATATATTGTCCAATTGAATAATCAAACTAGGAAAATGTTCAACTATATTTTGGTGTATTTTGATTTAGAATTAACTTTAATTAACCTTAAACTCAAGTTAGAATTAATTTATTGTTCAAATAAGAATTAGTTAAGTTCAAACATGAGCTGTGAATTTTAACTAATTTTAAGTTCAAATTAGAACTATGAATGTTGACTAATTATTTTAAGTTCGAATTAGAATTATGAATTTTAAGCTTAATTCGTATTACTTCTAAAATTTGATCAATGTTTTTTTTTATTTTATTTTTTTTTATGTTAAAGACGAACCTGGTTACTTCGTTTTATGTTCTATTATTTAATGTTTAGTTTTAAGGTGTTATAGACAACCTAGATAATATGTAATGGTTATATCATCAAGATTTTGTGTATGCATAAACGGACATAAATATATATAGATATATAAAAAAAAACTTGAATACAATATTGGAGATTAACACGCTCCTAGCGAAAATATCCGTATTCCGTGTCACACTGGGTGTATAAGTAGGATTACGTCAAGTGATTAAGTACATCCATTACATCCATCTGACGGCGTCAAAATGTCGTCAAAATATCTATTATCCTTGTTATAAGATTGGCATTTATATTCGAAAAACGTCAGAAAAAATGAGCAGCCGTTTCTCTACTGTGTGGCGCTACTATGATGATCTTTGTAATCCGCCTTTATTTGTTGCGTAGTCGCTCGGACGTAATCCTAAGGTGATCATTAATTTTATAGTAATACGTTTAAAAAAAAATCTAGGATATTTTTATCACATTATTATTACCTTGATTAATTAAAATGTTAAGCGTTGTATTCTATTTTATAACAAAATAATGAAAATAGCTGCGAACTGTTTCTACCGTAATGATATAGATACCGTTCAAAATAAAATTCACAAAAAAAAATATCATATAAGTATTCGTCGATTTTTTTTTTTTTTGCACAGAATTAATGATTTATGTTACTGATACTATATGTCTGCTACAATTGTTTATTTGAAGTGATCGTTGATTCTCACTCAAAACTGGGTTTTCAATAAGAGCGCTACACATTTTTTTTAAATAAAACTAAACGGTTTTGGATATCAATGAAATTCTTTATTCCTGTAAAAGTGCGTTCGATGCCATTATGTATAGAAATCGATTTATTTTGCATGGCCACCACGGGCACGCTTGCAGAAGTCCAGATGCTGAACCCAACTTTCGACGGTTTTCAAGCATAAATCGGCCGATACTGCTAGAATTTCACGTTCGATATTCGTACGAAGTTCATCAATCGTCGCTGGCTTGTTGCCATAGACCATAGACTTGACGTGAGCCTCATCGCTGAATTCACGGACATACGACGAACATGGTGGTCAAGCGGCTTCAGTTCTCGCGTCAATTTGATTTTGTAAGGATGTAGGCCAAGATCTTTTCGCAAAATTCGCCACAAGAACGTCACAGAGATGCCCAACGCTTGAGAACGACGTGTGAGAGACACATTTGGGCTTTCTTCAACTGAAGCCTCAGCGGCAGCAATATTCTCGACACTACGGGCACTTCTTTGTCTTACTGGCACGGGCACATTTTGTACTGTGTCTGTGGATTCAAATTTTTCCACTAGACGCTCAATTATTGATCTGCTAGGACGATTATGACGACCATAAATTGGACGTAGCACTCTTAACGTTGAGGCCACTGACTCCGAATTTCGGTAGTAAATTTTAGTAATTTCGACTCGTTGTTGGATCGTACATCTTTCCATCATGAAATGGCAAACCATACTGAAGAGAAATGTCAAAAGAGCGGCAAGAAATATGGCGTCGTTTGCTGTCATGTGCGGTGTTTGCTTCAACATATACGTTGTCACCATGAAATCTAACGCCATCGAATTCAGTCATGCCACTCGCCGTTACTTGTTCCCTCTGGAGCACAACGCACCAATGTAGAGGAAGCGCGCTATACTAAGGGCCTTAAGGAAGAAGCTCTACAGTTCTTGAATTACGTTCTTGAATGCACGTTTGTTAGTTTTCAATATGCTAATATGAAAACGTCAAAATTTCAAAATTGTTTGTTTTCTTTTTCATCATAATATTTCAAATTTGAAATTTTTAAAAATGCCATCAAAGCATAAATGAAAATTAACAATTGAAAATTTCAAAAACAAAAATTTTATGTTCAATTCTTGTTTGATAATTTGATTATTGAATCCGACAATAAATTGAAAATAATATTTGTGGATCCATTTTAACATGAAATATTTTCAAATTATTGTCGGATTCGGCAAATATTTTCTATGTGTGTATGAGATGTTTCCTATGAACATCACGAAAAATGTCATATTAGTGGTAGTTTCACTGCAAATACTAGAGAAATAGGTGACCTTGCTGCAAATATTCACATATTCCATATATATTAATTCATTTGAAGTAAAACTATTAATTTATAACATAAAACGTGTGAAATATTTAACCCGAATATTTTGCAACTTCAAAAATGTTTAAGGTTCTAATACTTTCCAACCATCTTTGGTTTTCTTTTGTGTAGGTACTTGTAACTCCCGACTACTTATAAGTAGTTGTCTTGTCAATAAACCAAACACCTGGATATTAAGAGATTATCGAATGAATATTGAACATGGTTATCGAACATTTATCGAAAAGCGTTCTTATTTTTGTAATTGTAAGATTGAAAACCAAAGCGTTCTCCAGTAAAACTGGTAGCTTTATATCCTATTGGATCTACACTCAGATTAAAATGTACCATTAAGTACTTTATGGTACGACCATTGATCTTCTGGTTCATGTATTAATAGTTTTTTCTTTTTATATCAAAAGTTTTCTAATTAATTCAATAGTATTTGAAAAAAATTAGTACCATAAATTTAAATATTTCAATATTATTATTTTAAATAGAATAAATACTGTTGTTTTAATGGTTTCCTCCTATAATAATAAACGTGGTGTAAAAGAACATAAAAACGAATGCAAACATGTTCGTTTTGTACGTCATTCTGCGTGTTTACTCAAAATGATCGCATGTATTTTTTTTGTTATAATCCACATTATTAAACGCGACATTGGTAAGGACTCAATGTATTTAATGTAAATAAATTATATTTATTTATATTTATTACAGAAAATAAATAATACATCGAACTTCTGTTATGGCTACGGACTCAAAAATAACTGCAGACTCAAGTGCTTCAATTAATTATTGGAAACCAAAGCAAACATTAAATGCGTTATAACCTTTTGAAGCAAGAAGTATCTTTTTATGTGTGTGTTGTAAAAGTGAATATCAATTTCGACTTTTAAATAAAATAATATTTACAATAAATTAACTAAAATACATATTTGTTTTAATAAATTATTAGGAAAATGTAATTCGACTATACCATAAAATTAATAATACGTATCATTAAATTTGTATAGGTCTTTCTTATGGAAATTACAATATCACATTATAAAATTTATGGTACAACCACACATTATATTAAGAGTTTCAATAATACTGAACTGATGGGACGCATCCTATTGACCAATTTTAATGGTATAAATTATTGTGTTTCTATTGAAATACTATCAATTTACCATAATTTTTTTCTGGGTCTAGCCTTTACATAAACTTGAAACCGACATTCAATATTGCTTCGAGTTTTAACTTAATTGTATGCTATAAATAAAATGTGGTTCTTAACTTGATGTTTAATTTAATTTTGAACTTAAAATCGACCTTTAAATTGTACTTGAATTTAAGCGCATATATTTCCCTAATTAAAAGTTTAAATATAAAATAAAAGAAAATGCATATAAAATTATAATACTATATATTAAAAGTAATTAAAGTTTGCCCTACATTAGATTCTCGCTTCTGTAAGATAACAGACAGCTGCAACAGCACACAGCCACCGGCGCGTACAGAAACTTCTTGAAAAATCCACGACGTGCCGCGTAGATCAAACCAGTCAAACCAATTGCGCCACTGCGATGCACAACATTTCCAGGTTCGCGCAAAATATCAATGATGTCTGCATATGAATGAAAATATATTAATATTTCATAAACATATTCGTAAAACTTGGCCACATACATTGTATACCAGATAATCGTACAATTCTTTAGTATGGTTCGTCACAACGTTCCATCACAAAACGAATGCTGCCTTCGATGGTTTTCCATGCAGTAGAATTCTAGGGATGACTCTCGTGTTTGGACCTGTATAAATATATTAATTGATTTGTCTGTTTGCTTATTCAAGAGAAAAAAATGATCTCACTGATTGTGCGAATGCAGTGGTATATATAGTATAAGATCACTTAGCCTGCAATTATGGTGTGCCAGAACTTCATTCTCTGGCCCGGGGGCCTTTTGCTAGCTGTAACTAGAGTAATTTATCACGTGTCCACTGGGTAATTTTATGTAGTGAATTTCGTCTCAAGTTTTTTTAACTTTGAAAACCAACGTTGGAATAACATATATTTAATCGGGTTGATCATAACTTTAAATCCACAATGGTTGTAAAACTCATTGCTTATTGGGTAGTTCCAGATGGATATTGGATAATTAAACTAATACTTTATTTTGAAAACTAGTCGTTCACTAGATAACATATAAAATTTAAGTGTGTAAGTATGTATATACAATTACAAGGATGTGAAATCGCTCAACGCTCATAGCTCTAGCTCATTTGAACTAGCTCATATGAGTTTGAGCGAAGAGGTTTGAGGGATTGTTGATCGCTCAAATGAGCTTGTGCGAAGAGACCCAAGTAACAATTTACTAGACAAGCCCATTTTCTAGTCAGAGAATGGCTGCACTGGATAAAAAACTTGTGTATTACTGGTTACTTTCTGGTGAGGTTTTGCTGGGGCTGTAAAGAGCCAAAACTATCTAGGAAAACTTCTTGAATTCTAGCTACTTTTTAAACTGGCTAGGAAAACGTCTCGATCACTAATTCCTTTCTAGACGGGTTATGATGAGGCTGAATTGGCTAGGAATACTTCTCGAAAACTAGCTACTTTCTAGACCTGGCTAAAAACTAGTGTGATAACTAGTAAAACTTGCGAGTTAATGGTTGGAATTGTTACTTGGGGGATTGAACGATTTTTGATTGCTCAAATGAGCTTGAGCGAAGAGGGTTGGGCGATTGTTGATCGCTCAAATGATCTTGAGCGAAGAAGGTGGCGCAATTGATGATCGCTCAAAACAGCTTGAGCGAAGAGGGTTGAGCGACTGTTGATCGCTCAAAAGAGTTTGAGTGAAGAGGATTGAGCGATTGTTGATCGCTAAAAGGAGTTTTAGCGAAGATGTTCAGTTCGGAACGCTCAACTGATTTCAGTGTCGCTCAACTATTGTGACAATTCAATATTTTTAAGATAAATAAATTAAACTTCGGTGGAATGGTTATGGCCCAAGTGTTTTTTCTACAAAAGTGGTTCAACGGAAAGTGATACACTACGAAAAAAAGTGACGTAAAAAAATTATATAAAATTTATATAAAAAAAAGGATTTAATTTTGTATTAAAAAAGAAATATTTCAAAAAAAAATATTACGCGAGTATTTAATTTCAAATTAAATAAAAAGTATTTAATAAACAGTATAAAAGTATAAGTAGCCCCATGGGCTACATGACAACCATAAAATATTGAAATTTGTAATTTTTGAACACAACATAATTTTTTTCAGCACGTATTAATTTTATAGAGTCTTCAAGAACTTTTCGAGCTGTATCCGTGCTACGATACTTGTGTGATTTTGTTTGGCTGTGGAATTTGACCCGCACCGGCTCAAAATATTTGTCCTGTTTGATTTCACACTGATTTCAACTAATTTCAACGATTTTTAACATATTGTTACGAAAATTCAGTCTACGGAAAACTGTTCTACGAGTTCGTATCGCTGGATTGTGTACAAAATAAAAACACACTAATATTTGGTTTTAACTAGTATTATTTCAAATAACAACTGAAGTGATGTGCCTTGGATGCGGCTCCCTTATATACTGCATGCATCAGTTGGACACGTTTCGACACGGTTCGACATGCTTCGAGAACCTTCTCCATTTTTCGTGTACATGCTATTTGCATCTCATTCGCACTGATGCGATTTAATGTGCTGATCTTCCATTTCTTTCTCGCACATTGTCTCAGTGCGCTGAATGATCTTCCGTCTCTTTCGAACACACTGCTTAGTGCGCTGAATTGTTCATTTATTTTTGTTGATTGTTGATATGGGGAAAAGTACAAATTTTTTGCAATAATATTTTAATCATTTATTAGAACATGTCCAAATATTCTTTGTATAAATGTCAAAATTTCATTCTGTCGAATTTTCATTTCATTTGGCAAAGCATAAATGGATTTTTTTTCACCACACACAAATTATATTCAACTTTATTGAAAAAAAAGTTACCTTTCAGGCCCTAAGTATGAATCTTTATGAAGGTGTAGAGCAGGCATGTCAACCTTATTTGGCATCACGGGCCGCATTGGCAATTCAAATGATGAGGCGGGCCGCATAAGAAATCGCTCGTTTTTTTAAATTTGGTTTTCTGTTGTAAAATAAAATATAATGTTAAGATGATCAAATTTGTCATTGATCTTCGTTATAAGCACTGAAGGCGAAATTGTTCCATTTTTGTATGTTTAAAATATATTGAAAAAATCTCCGACCTTCTTTGATCCTGCCAAAAATTTTGTCTGATGTATTTACAATGGTGTAAGATGGTCAAATTTTTCATTGATCTTCGTTAAAAGCGCTGCAGGCGAAATTTTTTGCAAAAAATGATGAAATTTTTTCTGTTTGAAACATATTGAAAATTTTCCGAACTTCTTTGATCCTGCAAAATGTTTTTCTGAGGTATTTACAATGGATTACTATGTTTCAAACACTAGAGAAAATTTTATAAAACAGACACGTGACAATCATCCTAAATTCCTAAAAAAGTTACCGTTTGGCACAGGCCCTAAATATGAGTCTTTATGAAGGTGTAGAGCAGGCATGTCAAACTTATTTGGCATCACGGGCCGCATTGGCAATTCAAATGATGAGGCGGGCCGCATAAGAAATCGCTCGTCTTTTTACATTTGGTTTTCTGTTGTAAAATAAAACATAATGTTAAGATGATCAAATTTGTCATGGATCTTCGTTATAAGCGCTGAAGGCGAAATTTTTGTCTGTTTAAAATATATTGAAAAAATCTCCGAACTTCTTTGATCCTGCCAAAAATTTTGTCTGATGTATTTACAATGGTGTAAGATGGTCAAATTTTTCATTGATCTTCGTTAAAAGCGCTGCAGGCGAAATTTTTTGCCAAAAATGATGCAATTTTTTCTGTTTGAAACATATTGAAAAAATTTCCGAACTTCTTTGATCCTGCAAAAAGTTTTTCTGAGGTATTTACAGTGTATTACCTATGTTTCAAACACTAGAGAAAATTTTATAAAACAGACACGTGACAATCATCCTAAATTGATGCAACTTTTTATGTCGGCAAAATTGTACGATATCGAATTAGATCTTGTACCAATATAAAAGACTAAATCGTACTAAATCTGCAAAAATAATTCAAAGCGACATATCGCTGCTTTTTTGAAACGATAATAAAAACGATTCTGGATTAGACGTACAAAACTATGCGCTTCGATATATTTTTTATATATTTTAATAAAATAATCGTTATGTCATTTGTGCAAAGTCATGTATAACATTTAAAATGACAATTAAAACCAGTTGGGAAGGTTAGATCACATGGGAATTTTTAAAGTAGGGACATTTTATAGTAGGTGTTATTATGATAGTTAGGATTATCAAAATTATAGTCGGTCTAAGACGACTATAAATACCCTACACATATGTGTGGTTACCATTCAAAGTGGTATATAGGTCACCAGGGAATACGAATCCTTAAAATAACTACAAACTTTTAATCGCTGAAGAATTTCCATTCATTTGATACCCATATTTACAAATGGGTAGGTGAACCGAATTTTAATTTTTTTTTTTTTTGGGAACCACAAGTCATTTCGACGGAAAACATTATTTTCATGTATTTGTGCATGAAGTCAATATATATTTGACCAAAAAAGTTTACCTAAGCACGTATACAGTAAAATTGAGCTGTAGATGTAAATTTTATATGAGGTATTTTAATATAGATGGTCAATTTTTTCGTACATACAGCGTAGGTATATAAGTAATCTTAATTATTAGTTTCATCCATTTAACTCTTCAATTTTTTAAGTAGTAGGGATTTCAACAGACAGACGAACAGACAGACGGACATCTCTATATCGACTCAGAAGATCATGCTGATCAAGAATATATATACTTTTCCATACCGGAGATGCTTTTTTCTGGGTGTTACAAACGGCGTACCAAACTGAATATAAACTTTCACTATTAGTGTAGGGTATAAAAATAAATTAAGACTCTATATTAAAAACTTATCAATATCTCATTACAAAATTTTGGGATAATAATGTACCTACAAAAATATTTATTTTTTTTTAAATAAATTAATAAACTTTAGCAAAAATGTTGTTTTTGCGGGCTCAAGGTCTTGTCAGAAACAAAGTGCTATATACTGGGGAGTGAAAACAACAACAATTGACAAAAATAAAAAGTTGTTGACTTACCGTACAGCTTAGAGTAAAATTTTTAGGATATTTAAACATTTTCCACATCGATATTGCAATGTTTTTCAAATAAATCTCGATATATTTGAACTAATTGATGCAATTCGAATTTAGTTCATTGAACAAAATAATTTTATAGGCTGTGATATGCAGAAATTGTGCAGAAGACTGCTGATGAGGAAGCTTGGCAGCTTCGAAACAGCTGTACGGTTAGACAACAACTTCGTGAGCTTACGTCAACCGAAGCTTACGTCAACCGAAGGTGCAGTTCCGCGAACTAACATGTTGGTTGTAGTAAAAAATGGTACTGTAACACTGGAAAAAGATGTAAACGACGAGACTTCGGATAATCTGGCAACGCCATAAAACGAGGAGGTTATGATAAACTAGCAACGCGGGCAAAGCGATTTTGAGCGTCAGAAAGAAAAGTAAATTTAGTAAGAAATTAGAAATAAACATATATCAATATAAATTTTATTAAATTTGATTTGATACAAAGTAAATGCTATTAAAAATCCCGTGACGTTGAATTAATTTTTGGATGGAGGCTCACAGGATAGCAGTTGTGTTCTACTGAAATATTTGCATAAATATTTCATTGCACATGCAATTTTGGTTCACAGTATGGAGTTTGTAAATGGATTTATTCTACAGCATTAGTTCTACGACATTACAAGAGAGTCGTAGAACTAAGAGCAGAAAGTGTGTTTAACCTTGAAATGTATGCGTTGCTTACGAGACTGGTTTGTGGCATATGTACATGTATAGTCTATACGTACTGTGAACGTAATGAAATAAGAATTGAATTCTGTGTTTGTGCTAGTAGAGACATCATTGTGTTTTTGGTATACAAAAATACAGTACAGTCTGTCATAGAAGTCTGTTTCATTGATGAAAGAAAAATGTAATGTTTCAAAATGGTTGTTGTTCTGTTAGTATGTGTTGAGTAAGTCATTCTAGAATTATTTGGAATGTTCGCTTGGCTGCGTTTTTGGTATACGAAAATATAGTTGTGATTACTATGTTTGTTATGTTGTACTGAATAGTATGAAAACATAGATTAAGACGTACAGATTACATACAATTGTTCGTTGTGTTTAATGCGTATAGTTTAAGTGACGGGTGTTCACAATACTAGTCAAATATCGATGACCACGATGGTCATTCAATTTTGCTTATGCTCTTGAAATAAAATAATTATATAGATTACATTTCTTTTTTACAGAATCTCATTTAAATATTTAAGACGGGAAATATGAGCTTTAAACAGCACCAAGTAGAGCTTAGAGACAAAAATACTTCAAAAAAGGGTCAAAAAGAGTTTTGCTTGATAGGATTCTTTATTTTAATAGAACTCGTGGTGAATAACGAACGAGTCCATCCACATTAAATCGTAAAACTAAAACTCGGAAAAGCTAAAACTCTTGCAGCGAAAACATTTGAAAGACTACAGAACGAACACGAAGTCCGACAGTCCATCGGTCTGACTAGTTACTTACTTCCGAAAATTCATTAAGAATAATTCCATCATAGCGCTACCGTTGATGAATTTAACAAAAAGGGCTGATCATTCGTTTGGGGCTAAAAAGAGCAAGTTTCTTTTGACACATTGAAGAACTGTCTCACAGAGAACCCGCTACTGGTTTTATACGACCCAAAGGGCGAACATGAGTTACACACCGATGCCAGTTCCCGTTGTATCGCAGGAGTACTTTTGCAACGTGACGAAAAACAATTACGACATATTGCCCATTTTAGCAGAAAGACTTCAAAAGAGGAGTTTATGTATCACTGTTTTGAGCTCGAAGCATTTGCGGTCGATGAGTCAACACACAGATTTGCAAACGGCTATGGAAAAAAGAGAGTTAGTGCCATGAATTGCTCGGTGGTGGCTAAAGATGCAAGAATATGACTACGAAATAAAACAACTCCACGGAAAAGATATGGCACATATATTTTCGCGTTCTCGGAACCCTTTTGAGAATCCTAAGCAAGCCGAAGTAGTGGACATGGTAATGTGAGGACACAAATTTGCGTACCCCAAATTTGTACCCACATATTTTTATCTAAATTAAATTAGATTTATAATTTAATTAATTGCAGTTATAGCTAAGTACGACAACAACAACGTACGCGCAACAATACCACAAACAAGAACAATTCTACGCACATGCAGCAATCCCGCAAGCAACAACAACGCTACGCATAACCATCCCGAATGCGCAAGCGTAGGCTGTAATACAACAACATCAAATGAAGCAACAACAACGCTACGCATAAGCATCAAGTATACGCAAGCATAGGCTGTAATGCAACAACAACTGCACAGCCTACGCAACAACAAAGCACACAGCGATCGACACAAGAAAGAGTATAAAAGGAGACACAATTGCAGCAGTCAGGCAGTTCGATGCTGGCGACGACCTCGTACACATTAAACTCGTAGTAGTAGCGGTTGGAGGCATTAACTCCCCAATTGTAGTAATAGTGGTTGGAGGCATTAACTCCCCAAATAGTAGCAGTTGCAGACATTAACTCCCCAATTGTAGTTATAGCGGATCGAGGCATTAACTCGCCAAACTAGTATTAAGTTACTTTAAGATTTAATAAGTATTTTATTATTACGGCTGGAGGCATTAACTCCCCAAATAGTAGGAAGTAGTGGTTGGAGGCATTAAATTCCCAATTGTAGTTATAGCGCATTAACTCGCCAAACTAGTATTAAGTTACTTTAAGATTTAATATTTTTTTTTTTTTTTTTTTTTTTAATGTGGGATAAAAAAATAGAGCCACAGCACTCAGACAGGGTTATATCCATTGTGCTGTGACCCAGTTCCCTGGTTTTTAATGATACTTCTTAGATTCATTATTGAATCTAAGAAGGCTATTGTGTGATAGAGAGTGAAGCTGATCCTCTCTCATCAAGTCTGTGCCAAAGATCTGCCTTCTTATTCTAGAAAATGCTGGACAGTCACAGAGATAGTGCTCTGTGGTGCCAGTTTCTTCGTAGCAGGCAGAACATAAGGCGCTTTCGGCCAGGCCGATTGCGTTCATGTGTTTTTCACATGCGTTGTGTCCCGTTAGAAGTCCCGTCAGTTTTCTGCACTCCTTTCTACTTAAGGATGACGAATTTCCCCGTAGATGCAGGTAGTCCAAGCACAGGTTCTGGTCCAAATGGATTATCCTCAGATCCAGCACGTGCTAGTTCGTCAGATGTTTCATTGCCCGAAACTCCTTTATGGCCCGGCACCCAAATCAGTTTCAGTGTATTGTATTTACTAACACAATTGAGACGTGATCTGCATTGACGTACAATTTTGGATGTGATGACCTGGTTGTTCAAAGCCATAAGAGCAGCCTGACTATCGCTGCAAACTGATATAGCCCTGTTCTGCCATCTATTATCCGCAATGTAGTCCATAGCCATAAGTATAGCATAGACTTCGGCTTGAAATACCGAGGCATTGTCGCCTAAGGCGAAGTGAAGTCTGCGGTCATCCGGTTCCACAAACACTCCAGCACCAGATCCCTGATCTGTTCTGGAGCCGTCTGTGAAAATGCGGTGTGACCCTCTACCTGGCTCACAGTCAGGCGTTAGCCAGTCTTGAATGTCAGGTTGGCAGACCTCAAAATTTCGTCTTGGTAATATTTCTGTTATCATTGCATCAGAGGGCATCTCCAGTAGACAGGTATCTAATGGAGTGTCAAGTGCAATATCAGAGATATTCCAGGGAACATTAAACCAGAAACCACCTCGTTTTAGTCTCCAGCAGCCTTTCATGGCTTCGCCTCTGATGAAGATGTCAAGTAGTGGTAGGTTTAAGATTGCATTCAGTGCTGGACCAGGTGTAGTGGGAAAGGTACCCGTAACACCCAGACACACAGTTCTCTGAATCTTGGCAAGACTAGTTGTCACGCATTTTCGCGACAGCTTGTTCCACCAGACTACCGATGCATATGATATCATCGGTCTTATCATTGCCGTGTAAATCCATAAGGTTTTGCTCGGCGATAGTCCCCATGTCTTCCCAAAAATTCCTCTGCATTGCCAGAAGGCATTCAATGCTCGCGAAATTTTATTTTCAACATGTTTTGTCCAAAGTAGTTTACTATCTAGAGTTAAGCCCAGATATTTTACTTCGTTAGACAGAGGAATAGTGACACCCTTAAGTACTGGTAGAGATAATCCTGTCATTATTCTTTTTCTAGTGAAGAGAACAATCCCTGTTTTGTGAGGGTTGACGGAAAGTCCGTTTGCAGTACACCAGCTGTCAATTCGGTTCAACGAGTTTTGTGTTTTAACACAGACCTCATTGAGGGAAAAGCCTGTGGCAAGAATGGCAACATCATCTGCATAGGCCTGGGAATAGACACCTGGTCCTAGACTAGACTAGAGAGTCAACCAGCATACACCAGAGCAGGGGGGAGAGAACGCCTCCTTGAGGACAACCTCTATTCACCCCTGCCATAATATACTGACTGCACTCCGCCTCCGAAGTGATGGTCCTAAACATTAGCATTGACCTTAGCCATTTGACCAATGTTTCATCTATTCCATGCCTTCTAGCTGCGTCACACATTCCATCAAAAGTCGCATTATCAAAAGCACCCTCGATGTCAACAAATATGCCCATCACGTACATCTTCCTCTGAAAAGCATGCTCGATCCGGCCAACCAGATGTTGCAATGCTGTTTCACAGGATTTTCCACGTTGGTAGGCATGTTGTCTTGATGATAGTGGGTACCTTGACAGCGATGTTTTTCTGATGTGCAGCTCAACTAGTCTTTCTAGACACTTTAGTATGAAGGACATCATACTAATGGGTCTGAAGCTCTTGGCTATGGAATAGTCTACTCTTCCAACTTTAGGAATGAAGGCTACTTTAACTAAACGCCAGGATGTCGGAATGTATGCCCATGCGAGACTTGCTCTAAAGATCTTCTTTAGGCATGGTAGCAATTGGGTTATACCTTCCTGTAGCATGACTGGGTAGATGCCATCCGGTCCAGGTGACTTGAAGCCATCAAAAGAGGCCACTGCGTATTGGATAGCTTCATCGTATACAACCAATCTGGCAACCTGCCAGTCATGTTTTGTCACATTAGAGTTGTTATTGCAGTCCCCAGTGCTGGGATTACAAAGTGGCCCTATGTGGATTTGATTTCCCGGAAAGTGAGTCTCAACTAGGACACTGAGTGCCTCTGTCTTAGACTCAGTATACGAGCCATCAGGTCTCCGCAGTGAGTCCAGTCGAGCAGTTCGGTCTCTTTTAAGAAACTTGACCAATCTGCTAGTCTCACTGCAGGATTCGATGCTACTGCAGAAGTCTTTATAGGAAACACTTTTCGATTTACGAATTCGTTTCTTATACTCTTTCTGCTTAGCTCGATAAAGAAACCAGTCAGAGTCTAAGTTGCTCCTTAGGGACCTATTTAGAAGCTTTCTGGAATCCTTGCGCAAGGTTTCAAGACAAGCGTTCCACCAAGGAACGGGAGGTCTAGATAACGTTTTTCGTACCGGACATGTTCGTACAAAACTAGAATTTATGACATCGTTCATAACTTGAACGGACGTCTCAATACTTTCTTTGGTACGAATTCTGACAGGAATATTGAGGGAATTCTCAAGTTCATGTCTGAAGCGTGCCCAGTTCGTTTTTCTGGGGTTTCTTACCGTCATAGAGGGCAGCACCTCTCGGTCAGTATGAAACTCGATATACCTGTGGTCCGATAAAGAATCTTCTTTAAGAACCTTCCAGTTAAAGATTGACTCTCTCAGTCTACAGTTAGACAAAGTAAGGTCAATCACTTCCTGTCTTCTAGCAGTCACAAAAGTGGGTTTATTACCAGTGTTGTGAATGTTCAGATTGGAGGTCATGATGAAGTCAAGGAGTCTGGTACCTCGCGCGTTGCATTTACTGCTGCCCCACACAGTGTGTTGAGCATTAGCGTCACAGCAAAGAATAAGGCCGGTCTCCTTAAGATCACAGTACTCTATGAGCTCAACAATTGCCTTTGGCGGAGGAGGCAGTAGTGAGTCATAGGGGAAGTAGCCTGAGGCGACAATCAGATGTTTCCATCCACTATCGCTTTCATAGCTCACTTTTGCTGCCACCAGGTCTTGCCCACAGAATTGGGTTAACTTAGTGACAGCAAAGTGTTTCGATACTATAAGACAGCTTCTAGGCCTTGCGGCTTGCTCATCGTATAGTATGGTTTCACCACGTAGTTCACTAAGACCACAGATGCGTTTGTTATACACCCATGGTTCTTAAATAGCTGTGATGTGAGGTAATGTATGCAACATGGAGAGCCGCTTACCTAGTAAAGCGGTAGCAGCTTTAGAATGTTGCAGATTTATCTGAGTAAATATCATGACAGGATAATTAACTCGTTTCTCATCATATGCCTATTCATTTGGAATTGATTCGGAATTTGATCCGTCCAAAGAATAAGTTTAGATGGTTGTCGTACTTAGATAGCATGACATCTAACGACTTCTGGTCTAAGCCAACAACCAGGGTTGAGCCCTCCTTGTCCTCCGGACCTCGCTCTGATTTATGGCTATAGATTTTCCATCCGTTCGTTTCGATGCCCTGGTTCTGAGCACGTAGGCAGGCAAACACTTCCGCTGTTTTCCTGATAGGACCAGGTATCCAGCATATTGCTCGCCTGCGTTTGGGTTCGTCTCCGCTGAAAACAGCGAAGCGCGATTTGCCCAAGGAGGGGATTTTAGCAACGGCTGTGGCAATCCAATCGAAATTGGCTTGAGACGAGCATAGCACCTTCATGATGCCATCACTCGTCTCATAGCCTTTTGCGTTTGCACTGACACCGCCGGTGCTGACTAGCCGCCAAAGATGATCGGTGCAGTGTTTTACTTCTGCATCATTCATCTTTTGCTCCTTCCCCAATTTGCCAATAATCGCAACCGGAAGAGCTTTGCGAGCAGCATGACGATATGATACTGCTAGCCTACCTCTGCCAGTGGATGTTGAAGGCAGTTCATCCGCAGCCGATCCGGAACATGAAGCACCAGTGCTCTTGCTTGTTGAAGCAATATCACTGGAAACTGTCGAGTTCTGGGAGAGATCCGGGTCCGGTCTCCAATGGAAGTTTAGCTTCCAGTTGGGTGTCGGTCTCTCTAGGATTAGATGCTGGTAAGACACCACTTTCCTTTGATCGACCCATGTTTCCAAATACGTGACAGAAAGGAGCCCTGAGAGGAAACAACACTGTCGAGCAGCCATACAGTGGAGGATTAGTCGTAGGCATAGCCGAACCGACACTTTCCTCTACTTGTATGGGAACCGCTGCGTTGTCGTTATCCTCCTCTAGATTCCTAGCTGTCTCATAAATTTGGGAGATGGAGGGGCACGATGAACCCCCTGCTACAGGAGCAGAGAGGTTCATCGTACCAGGGTTGGTTGCGTGGATTGAGGCCTCCAGAATCCTTGCCTCAGCCGCCGAAGCGGGTGGATTGCCACTTTTGTGGGTACCACCTGGAGTAGTTAAATCTTTATGTTGACCCATCGCGGTGGTATAGGGGTTTCTTTAGAGTCTGCCACCCCACCAATAAAAAAAGACTATGGTAGTATTTAGTTCATTACTCATCACAAGCCTGTCTGACAAGGGTGACCCTACCAGAAACTTAAAAAAAAAAAAAATAAGTTTCCGTCAGCTTAGCCTTATTGAGTCATTGTAACTTAAGCCCCCACACCACGTCAAGGTAACCACCACGTGGGGGGTTAAGATTTAATAAGTATATTATTATAACGGCTGGAGGCATTAAATAGTAGGAAGTAGTGGTTGGAGGCATTAACTCCCCAATTGTAGTTATAGTGGATCGAGGCATTAACTCGCCAAACTAGTATTAAGTTACTTTAAGATTTAAAAGTACTTTATTGTAGCGGCTGTAGGCATTAACTCCCCAAACTAATATTAAGCTTGAATAAGTATTATAAAATAGCAAATAAGATATTAAATCCACTGAAGGGTCAATAAAGAAACTGAATAACAATACTTAAATAAAACTAATCTTTTCATTTATCTATTTTTCTGTAAACGAACCCTGGACAAAACCGGCGAGTCTACCTCAGCCCGGGAAACTTCTTTACAGTAATATTCAAGGTATATCGCAAAGTTAGATTGGTTGTACTCTATACAGTTACAGGATGCAGAGATTAAAAATATTGCAAATGTTCTGAAGAGACAATCAGCAAATGATTCCGAAAAACAAATCCATAACGATTATAATATGCGGAAAGGACGTATATATCGATTAGTAAGTGAAAAACTTAGACTTTTCGCACCAAAAGACGTTTGGAATCGGGATTGCGAAGTTGTCATTATCTCATTGGACATTTTTCCAAGAACAACACCATGAAGCACCTGACAGTGAGATACTGGTTCCCATGAAATGAAAGGGTTTGAAGAGTACACGAAAAATTATGCAATTCAACACGTACTAAACGCAACAAAAACACCCCAAGCAAATGGCCAGGTTAAATGATATAACCAGACAATATTGCATGATCTTCACGCTACTGTTGAAGATGACAATCGTTGGGACAAACTGATAAATATTCTTTAGTTAAAAGAAAAACTGAATTTTAGCAATTGACAAAAATTAAATACTGAATTTACTGAAAAATAATCAAATATGAAAACTAAAATTTTCGAGCAAACGTATTTAATAATAATGGTTCCATTGTTATAAAGATCCTTGACAAGTTGTAACGTGTATCCACGTGTTTTACTCTTGAATGTTCCCATTTTTAAGTAAATGAATACATGATTGATTGTCTTCATTAATATTGATTGGTAAATTAAAGTTGACGTTCAGATCCATGAGCACATTACGAAGCTCCGTAAATTTAAAAACAAAACCAGAGGTAGATTTTCTGTCTACATCTCCAGTCCAGTCATAGTCTGCAAAGCCAACTAGAGGATATTCTCTGTCCATTCGGTACCAACGTCCAACATCTAGCGTTCCTTTTATATAGCGTAGAATATTTTTAAACCATTCCAGTGTTTAATAGTTGCGTTGTTTTGAAATCTACTATAATAGTTAACAGAAGCACTCAAATCCGGTACACAAAATAACATACATTAAAATTCCTACTAGTTCACGATAAGTTTTTGTTTCAATGATACAGTCTGTAGATTCAATATCTTTATTAATATTTGTTTCCATTGGTGTTTTCACAGCATTACAGTCTTTCATATTGAAACGTTCAAGGAGATTTCGCAAATACAGAGGTTGACTGAGAAACATTCCATCTGATTTTCTTTCAATATTGATTCCCAAAAAAATATAAGGTCGCCATCTCTTTAATTGGAAATTTCCTCATCATAAATGCCTTTAATTTTTCCAATACTACTTATCATTTGATGCTGCGATTATGTCGTCTACACAGACAAGTATAAACACTTTTATTTTTCCTTCGAAACGCACATAGAGACATTTGTCATCTTCTGATCGCAGAAATTCAAGACTTTTTACAAAACGATCGAATTCTTCGTTCCAAACCTTCGGAGCCTGCTTTAAACCATTAAGTGACTTGTGAAGTTTGCATACCAGTTCTGAATCTTAAATAAATCCCTCAGGTTGTTTCAAGTAGATATCCTCTTGAATATTTCCATGTAGAAAAGCGTTGTTGACATCTAGCTGACTTGAAAATACATTTTCTTTGTTTATAATTGACAACAATATTAGAACTGATGTCATTCGAGCAACTGGTGCAAACGTTTCTAAATAATCGAAACCATGGTGCTGCGAGAATCCTTTAATAACAAGTCAAGCTTTATAACGTTCGATGTCATCATTTCAATTTCGTTTTATTTTAAGGAGCCACATGCAATTAATAGCACGTTTCGCATCGGTCAATTTTGTCAATGACAAAGTGCCGTTTTCGATTACCGACTTCATTTCCTCGTTAACTGCATTCAACCATTCGTGTTTATCATCTCTATTATGTTTTTCTAAAAAAATGTTATTGAATCATTTGCCTATGTCACAGCATTGCAGCCGCAGTAATTCTCCGAGAATTTTGGTATTTTTGCAAGTCTGGAACTCTGTCGTGTTATTCTTCTTTCTTCTTCATCAGCTACATTCTCTATTAGTTTCTGCTACATTTTTAATAACGTCTTCTTCAATATCCTTTTCACAGCACATGATATTCCTAATCTCTTCGTTATGGTTGAATTTTGACTCTGTGAAAATCACATCTCGCCCCGTATATATTCGTCTTTGTTCCGGACCCTTAGTTTCTGCAGATTTGGCTTTTCACCGAACCACATTCCAGCTGGTACTTTCTGATTAACCGCTTTAGTTGGGCTCCTATTTATTAAATAAATAGCTGATAGCACAGCTTCAGACCAGAATTTCTTGCTGAGCCCCGAATTGGAAAGCATACAACGCGCCTTCTCGACGATCCACAGTAGGCTGGGGACTAGATATTTTGGCCAAAATTAATTATCTACTTAACTATAACTCTAATTTGTATAAAAAATTGTTTTCATATAAATTAGATAACGCCGATTTAGAATATGTTATAAACATATAATAATTCAAAATGGCGGATTCAATATGGCGTCCACAATTTTTAAATTTGATGGTAAGATCATAAAAATCGGTTTACATATGATAAATGTGGCAAAAACGTCGAATCTGATGTTAATATTTTTCAATTCAAAATGGCGGCTCTAAAATTTGAAAAAGTAAAAAATACGGTTTTCATAACCTCCAATATCAGATAAGATTTAAAGTTTAAAAGATATATTAAAAAAATAAATTGTATTCAAACAAGGAGACATTAACGTATATATTTACTGTCATTTCTGATTTAGCAAAATATTCAAAAGTGAAATTTTTGGAAAATAAAATTTAGATACAGGTGTTTTTTTCCATATATGCCGGGCTTCACACGATATTGAGAATATTGGTATGCAGTTTAGTTTTACTGTCTTTTGTGCATGTTGAAAGGGTGCACATTTTTTCACATTTTGATATTTTGCAAAGATATGCCTTTTTAAAAATTAGTTCAGCTTTTCACAAGCACAATATGAACTAGTAGTCATCGAATAATGAAATATTTATACATTTGATAAAATATTTATTGATTTAACTGGTATTGATTTATCTGGTAACTGGTAAAGTTTGTTTAACTGACAATTTCATTGATACAGTTTCTATTATACTATCATAACATTATTCCTTGTGTTATATATTTCCGAATAATGACGGTTTTACTTTCACATAATACGTTTTCATATTTTTATGATTTGTTTTCAAATTTATTTAAAATTAAAAGAAATAAAGGGTTTATTGCAAAAATTTAATAAGGCACCAAACTAAAAAAAAACGAAATAATTCAGTTCAAAGTTTTGAAAAAATGGTACAATCATATTGTTTATCCTGTTTAATGCAGATAATGGCTTAATTTTTGGATTAAAGCTAAATCCACATAACATATGTAGTAACAATAATCAAGATTTTAAAAAAATAAAGAAAGTTAATCTTCCATATTGGATGGAAGATGTTTTTATTTTTTTTTTTTCATTTATGATATCAAATTCTTGATCAGAGACCTCGAAACCATATGTGTACTAATTTTGTTTGAAATACAGTCATATTAAGGAATTTCATCCGTCATATTGGATCCGCCATATTGAAGTCATTATTTTTTTTAATGTCAGATTCGTAATCAGAGACCCCGAAAACGTATATGTACTAATTTTCTTTGAAATCCAAAAATTTTTGATATCAAATTCGTTTTTAGAGATCTCGAAAACATTTAAGTACCAAATATCATGAATTATGGCCAAACTTTTTAATTCTCAGCCCACTGTGCGATCGTACGATTCATTCGTTCTGCTACACCGTTCTGCTCAGAAGTATGTCTAATTGTATACTCGAACTGGATACCTTGATTTTCAAAAAGATGCTTCATTACCGACGAAGTATATTCTCCACCATTATAGCAGCAAAAACGGCTCAATTTCAGATTAAAGTGAGTAGTTGCCATAGATTTATACACCTTAAAAAATGAAATACTTCTGACTTCATCTTTAACAAATAGGCAACGGTGAAGTATGTGTAATCATCAATAAATGTAACCATATATTGTTTTCCATCGTATGATTACTCATTCCTCCAAAAAAATCACTGTGAACCAGTTGAAGAGGCCGCTTAGCTCTGAGTCGTTTTCTGATTATGAGGAAGGTGTGACTGCTTTCCTGCGATACAGTATACACTACACTGACAATGACTTTGTATGAAAAAAAATCATCGAGTTTGATTTTGAAGGTCACCCCATAGAAATGCTCTATTGAATGAGAAAATCTATGTGGAGAATTTTCAGCGAAATCCGAATATGGGAAATGGACCCGCCGGGACCTCAAAGTAGGCGTTTTCGTACATAAATCAACAATTTCCAAATTGAATTGTAATGATGTCTCTCAAAAGCTCCATAGCGATTCCAAAGTTGCAGCACTTGTAGGGAAACATTTCCTTCCCTACATATTCCTGTCGATAATTTCCACCAAATCTTCCAGTACTACAATTTGCTGGAGCCGTAAATGCCACGGTAGTATCCTTCTTTGGTTTACCAACAGTATCTCTACGTTTTGTTTCCTCGTCCAATAGACGATTTTTCACAAACGCCAGCGTTAAGTTTTCCGCTGACAAAGTTTCCACTGCAGTCACCACAATCTCGTATTCCATTGGCATCGTCAATAAAAGATGACACACAACGTCATATTCTTCCAATGTAGCATCCGTAGACCGAAGTTCTCGCATAACTTTGTCAAATTTCAAGAAATGCTCAAGCAGAGTTTCCGATGATGTATTAAACTTCATCATTAAGAACGTTTTTCTCCACAATAACTGACTTGCAATTCCTTTACGTTTGAAGGCTTTTGAAAAACTTTGCCATATTTCATATGCCGTAACCTTGTCCTTTACATATTCCAGATGATTATCTGCAATCCTTTGAACGATCTGCGACTTACACTTAAAGTCTTTCTGTTGTAAACGTTTCAGTTTCTTTTGATTTTTAGTCACAACGCGCTCTGAATCTGTCTCAAAGATGGGTATCAATCCTGGAACGGTTTACGTATAAATTCACTTAATACGAGTTCATCCAGTAAAGTTTCAATGCGAAACTTCCAATTATTAAAATTTTTGCCATCAAACAGCGGAATTTTATAAATATCTTCTTTGGGCATGTTGCACGTAAGCGCTTCTGGGCCCATAACCTGATAAATATTCTTTAGTTAAAAGAAAACTTAAATTTAAGCAATTGACAATAATTAAAAACTGAATTTATTGAACAATAATCAAATATGAAAAAATATGAAAACTAAAACAAATACAAAAAACGATTTTAATAAAATAATTTCTAAACAGTAACGAGTATATAAGGAACAAGTATTATGAAAATTAATAATTGCAAAACCAACAGGTAAAAGTTGTCCAGTAGGGAATCAATAATACGCATAATGTGTCAACTGGAAAGACAACACACCTTCTACTGATGGGATATGTACTAAGAGATTCATATCAAGATGTATTGTCTCAAGGCATCAAGCTGAATCAACATTCGTTTGAAAAAAAAACAAATGAAGCTGCAGCCACCATTACTAAAACTCAAGTTGCCTAAAAACTTCAACATCCCAATATTCCACAGGGTAAGCGTTTGAAAAAATAAACATAATTGCCTTTAAAGCCTAGTGTGTTTTTCAAATCAGTTTCAAATATAAAATAAGTGCTATTTTTAAAGCTTACTCTGAATTTGAAAATGATAATACCAAAAAGGGCAGTGAAAATTGGGAGCAAAAATGTAGTGACGCTAAAAACAGTATGTTTTTTATGATTGCAATAGAAATCTTGACAAAAAATATAACATAATAACGCGCGTCCAAATCTAATAGCTTACCGAAATCCTTTTATGGTTGGACTTCTGTGAATATTTACAACAATATACCCCACGCAAACCTTGAATAGGCTCCAGAATTATATTCGAGAGCTTGAAACATACAAGCTTAGAAAAACACGTCTACCACATTTTGGATGCTGACATCGATTTTCTGAAGTTGTCTTGGCGCTCGGGCTTGAAGTGTACGATTTTGGTTGGATGACATATAACGAGATAATGAATTGAAAAATTCCCTTTTTGTTGTCCTATATGAGGATCCAATTTTTTTACTTATTTTGCAGGATTAAGGCAATATTTAAAAGAAAAAAACTAAATGTAGGTTAATTTGATATCGAGTTGAAAATAAGGCTAAATCTTGATTTGAAGTAAAAGTTGAAATCAATTTGAGAATTAGTGTTAATATTTATTTGAATATAAGGGAATTTTCAAGTTAGGCTACCAGTTTTTATTGATAAAGCTATGATTCTTAAATTTATGTTAAAGGTATTTCAAACGTTAACCTCAACTCTACGATTTGAAAGTAATGATTGATTTCAAAGCATTCGCAAGTCAATATTAAGTGCAATGGCATATTGGAATGACTCAAAGAATCGAAAATCAAAACAGTATGTAGTCGGCGACCTTGTGATGTCTCTTCCGGAACTTCGCGAAATTGGAGGCGAAATATCGCGGCACCTATATGGTAACAGCAGTTCTACCACATGACCGATACCAAGTTGCTGATATCCCATTTACCTCTCGTACCCAAAAACCATATCCAGGAATCTGGTTTCCTGATCGAATGAAGCGATGGATCGAGCTAGATATCGACGAGGATGACGATGAAGTCAGGATGGCCGAACCTGTAACACTGGAAAGTGATGTAAACGACGAGACTTCGGATAATCTAGCAACGCTATCAAACGAGGAGGTTACGATAAACTGGCAACGCGGGCAGAGCGATTTTGAGCGCCAGCAAGAAAAGTATAATTAATAAGAAATTGGAAATAAAAATTGATTAAATCGTATTATATGTTTTTTTTAGTTCGCGGATTCGTAATAGTACGTTCATTTTAATGATATGAGGTTACAACAAATGTATTTCGATTGCAACACTGAAACGTTGGTTCAATTAACTTCATGCCAAAAGAGAATTTTTCTGAGTGTATGTACTTACAATATAATTATTTATATACAATATGATCAGCACTTTTTTATGTGGGACCATCTAGTTTTTTTTGTTTGTTTACTTTTTTTAGTATAATTTT